>JAZHYW010008443.1:0-53763 GCA_037355805.1 Ixodes ricinus
TCATAGCAAGACGCTCCGCAGGATGGATGGGCTCCCTACAGAGGTGCTGCCGTCTTAGGTCTTCATCCACAAGGCTCAAGATGAGGTCGAACTGGTGTGGGGTCATCCTATACTATTTCTTGAAATACTCGATATCCCCTTCCCGCATTCGTTGCATCTGGAAGAGGAAAGGAAACAATCCAGATTACCGATTAATCAGTCGTTAATCTTTAAGACGTCTTACACAACACAAAAAGGACGTTTTATCTAAATCAGGAAGAGCTGGGTTAGCTGGGCAGTGACAACCAGGTAATGCTGACACAAAAATGGTTTAACTAAATTGGTGTATTTTCTTTGTGCAGACGTTACCCAAAGAGCGCACTCGTTTCCACAGGCGCTACACCGAGATACCCAGATGGGAGTCAGATAGACCTTCAATGTTTGTTTTTTTCTCGAGAAGATAAGCGTTTATCTGTGTACTTATAGAAGTCTATTCTGCGAAGATATAGGCTGTTATCAGATCCTTTTTTCGGTCCGAGCGCCGTTTCACGACACTCGTAATAAACAAAGGGAACACCTCTTACCGTCGTGAAAAACTCGCTTTCGGAGTGACGACGCCTCCAAGCTGGTCGCACCCACCACTTCCGCTTTTCTCGTTGTTTCCGTAGAAGCAGAATCTTCTTGCGCAGAAGATGTTTCGTCCGGTGGTTGAGTTACAGCATTGAACTTCGACAAAACAGCTGGCTTTGACAGGACAAAACAACAGAACGCTTCCCGCTTCAACGACTCGTTGGTTAAACCTCGTGACTGGGACCCCAGTAGCCAACACTTCAGACCAAATTCCTCCAATTAACCAGCTTATTTAAAATCGAGCAAGCAAATTAACCTTGGGCCATCTAAACATTAGCACCATTAAAATAAAACCGTTTTTGTTTGTTTTATGGATTAAAAAAAGTAATCTAGTATTGACAATCTAGGAGGGGCGGTATAGATATTGTAAAGAGTCGGGCAACACTGAGGCGCTCATGCATGGTGGCGAAGTTAGCGCACAGTGATTATGGTGATGCCGGAACTGGGTGGAGCCGAATGGATCGTCATGTCGCATGCAAGGTCGGAAGCGTGTGTCTCAAGCTGTCGCGTGTGGCAATTCGGAGCGGCGTTCGGACTGTCGGATCGGACATTGGATCGGACGATTCTGCCGTCCATGTGTCTCGCGCTTTATTCGTGTACATCGGCACACTGAGTCCGAACAAGTTTTACAAATGCTCATGGCGCTGGCGACTCCAGCGAACTATAAAGGTATGGCTGGTTAGGCCAAATGGAAGAAGGGAGGTCGGTTTCATAGTTCGGAGAGCAAAATGCCTTGATTTCATGCGTTGCAGTGTAGTATAAGAATGAAATATGAAAGAAAATTGCTTTTTGGATGGTAAAAGCCATCTAGTCTGTGCGTCAGGGTGGCACGGTGAAAGCATAAAAAAAGTGAAGACTTGCTTTTTCCAGCTCGATTCGCGCATGTGGCCGAAGCTAGACTTCTGGTTCATTTTAGGAAGACTAAACCTCACAAGGTGGACACTTTTTTATATCTCCAAAACTCTTCGAATGGTGACAAGCTATTGCAAAATCAACTGAGTATCACCCACCGTAATGTAATCAAAGTGAGGTAAAATGTTCGGGTTTGCTTTATTTGAGGCGCTTCGAACTTTGTCCTCGGCATCAGGTTTGTAAAAACAATGAATCAGTGGCGTACCAACTTGTTTTTGAGTGGGGGGGGCAAACCACAACCTCCCCCCCCCCCCCAGTGCCGGGGGCTGTGCCCTTGGTGTCCCTCGGGCCCCGCAGGCCAGTGTTTGCCATGCCCAGTGGCGGCTGTTTCAGAGGGGCAAAACACATGCCTTGCCCCACCACTCTGGGAACTGGGGGGGGGAGGGGGCAAGCGCCCCCCCCCCCGGTTGGTACGCCCATGCAATGAATGACCTCAATAGTTTTCTAAAATGTAGGGGTCAAGTATATGTGATTTGTGTGTACAAATTACTTGGGGCCGCGGTCAGCAGCTCCCCCACCCCCTCCCTGATACCCTCAGGACAATAGAGTTTGGCGTGAAACGTGGCACCACCTAGTTAAAAATATGTGACACCAACACTGGAAAGGCCCTTTCGCGAGCCTGCTTGTATGGGGGGCTGTTGACGCATCAATTTGAAGGTGTAGAGTCCTGTATTTTTGGCCTTTTATTGAGAAGACCAAACGTCGAAGCTGTGGGCGCTGTTGCGTCCCGGCTCTCGCAACCCCTGAAGCCTAGCAGTCGTGACGCTCTGCAGGTTTCCGTCGAGGCCGAGGAAGATACAGCGCCGTCAGAGATAAGTAAACGCCACAAAAAGCTAATATAAGCAATCTGTTCACATTGCCTGGCTTCAGATGGTGTTCTAAACGCGCTATTTGTAACTAATGCGCTCGAAGCCAGGCGTTGCTATTGGATTCGATGAAATGACTTAGAGTCAGATCAGTCCTTTCACACACTCACTGATCTCCGCTCCGCGGACACATCTTGATAGAACGACATTAGGTGGACGTTTTATTGTAGTGGCCAAAAACCGAAGTGAGCGTTTTCTCCGCTTCGCCGGTTGCAGAGCGGACTGTCGTTTGTGCCTCTAGCGTGATCGCGTTGCTGCCCAAGAAGGTTGCTCTATTTCGACCCGTGTCAATGCAACTCTAACTTTGTCCCCACGCAAAAAAAAACAAAAACAGTCTACTAAAAAAAAGAACTACTTACTCCACGAGAAAATGTTATCTATGCGGCGTTTATTTGTGTTGTAAATGAAAGTTGACAGCATATTCAATCGACGAGAACGAGCATCAGCTTGCGTCAAGCAACTGCGTACGACAACATCCAAACTACAGCCAGCTTGAAAGAAAAACACATTCCTGGGACACCATAATCGTCTCCAATACGATTGCGCGGCGACTGGAAACACGATGATTACCAAAATTAGGTCAGCTATTCATGCGGGAAGAGTTCACTTGAAAACCAAAGGGTGTGTGAGGGTGAGAGGGAGGGGGGCGCTTTTAGTTCCGCTTTTGTTGAGGAGGGAAGCTCGAGGAAGTCTTCGCTTTTGTAATTTTGAGGCGCGAGCAAACAACGTAAAAAAGAAGGAAAAATGCTCACGTCTACTTGCTTTCACTTGTATCGGGCCGTAATATCAGGACGTTCAAATTTCTTCTGCTAGTTTCCGTTTTTGGTTGTTTCTACCTATCGAGAAAGGGACCTACTAAGCTTCCTTAATGCTTCAATGACACAACCACCTGCGCATGCACATTAGTATATCTAACGTTTGATACAGTTTCAAAACAGTCAGTAGTGTAGTGAGCGACAACACAAGGCTGGAAGTTAGTAATAACCCAATCTCGCGAGGGCACGCTGGTGGCGCTGCCGATTTTAGCCGTCCCGGTGCTGCCTCATTTGGCAACAGTGGCGCTGGTGATCAACCGACGGTGGTGCTCTCTGAAATACTGCCCAGCACCTATACCCCGAAAAAAAAAGAGTAGTGATGTATTATTTTTGTGGTTTATAAGGGCGTTGCGTCTGTTTGCGATCAGGCCGCCGTGCCCCGGTTGCGTCTACAGGGGACGTTCTTTTGCGTTAGCGAGGGAAAGCGTGATTCTAGCAGTTATATCCAGAAGTCTCAAGAGCGCGAGGACAAAATACGACTCAACATACTTCAGCAAAAAAATAGCACGGAAGCTGTGGAATAATGCTGTTCATGTAGGAGTACGTTTTAAAGTACGGATTATCGTATTT
Source organism: Ixodes ricinus (assembly GCA_037355805.1). Taxonomy (NCBI): domain Eukaryota; kingdom Metazoa; phylum Arthropoda; class Arachnida; order Ixodida; family Ixodidae; genus Ixodes; species Ixodes ricinus. The sequence continues at coordinate 3,773 of JAZHYW010008443.1, forward strand.
GTTTTAAATGTTATTGATAACGAACCTACACGGAATTTCTGTGGATGAGTGTTTGTGCGAATTAAAAGTTGTGCTGAACGAAGCGTCAATATTGTTTGCGTATGATTGCTGTTTTGCCGGACTTATTTCACTGATCAAACTTTTTTGAGTCGTGGGTGTTTTACAAAAATTAGGTCTTCGTGTAAATAATTAGTATATGAGTAGCGCCAGTTTTGGTGTTTGTGCCCATCAACACGACACTCTAATCAAATTATATAACGCGTTTTATAACATTCAAATTTGGTGATATTTTATATACATTGGATTCTGATATTTTTTAACAAATAAAAGAAGCAGATCGTTTCTAAGCATTTCTTTGTGTGTGTTTCTTTCCGGGGTGACTTCTGCCACAATTTTGATTTTACAGATCTACTCTGGTTCGTGGGTCTCACTAAGTTTCGCACCGGAACGTGCTTTGCACGATGGCGCTGCTTTGTAACTCACGGATGAGGCAAACTACACACAACACTACGATGTTTTTACGTCCTTGCTCATCTCTTATTATGTTGCGTCACCTAGGAAGCGCTATTATTTATTTTGTCTGAATAAACAAGAACCCATACCTTTGCTGCCTACAAGAACGAAACAGCGATATCAGACGAAAGAAGAGAAACAACCCTCACTCGGGTGTTATCGGCGTTGCCACTGCGGCGCGAAAATTTCACTGCAATCGACATTAGCATCGAGGGTGTAACACTTTTGTAAAACCATTAATAGTTAGATGGTACACGGGGCATTTAAGTTTTAAGGCATCCTAATTTATATATTAAAAAGCACACGCAACAAAAAGGAAACTACGTCACTCCTACACATAGTCCTCCTTCAGTTTCATAAATTTTACGAACATCGACGCCCCGATTGCATGGCTGCTCAAAATATTTCTTTGAGGATCTCTCGGGATCACGTGGATATTGCTAACGCAAAGGCAAAACGCGTTAAAAACCCTCGACCACGTAAATTGTTCTTCATAGTCAGGAACACCCAAAACTTCCTGGGCACAAACTCAGGGGACTAAGCAGCATGAGGAACCAGTTCAATCGTGTTTGCATGAAAAAGATGCCCGAAGACATGTAACACCATGGGTGATGATGGACATGATGAACACTCAAAACTGCTGCGATTCCGATATTTTTTTTTCTTGTGTGTTGGAAGGAAGTTGTTTTATAGCATATTTGTAGAAGGCAGCCTTCACTGTCCTTCCGTACGTTACGCGAAGGATGAAGATGGCGCCTTTCCAGTACCGGAGCATAAACGCAATTGTCGTCTTTACACTGGTGTCAACACGAAATATATTAGGTTATTTCACTACCTCAAGTGACATCTGTTTTCAAGTTTTAAATAACAAAGTTCATTCCTAGTTTATTGCAACAAATTATAATTGGAACCACCATTCATGCCGCAAACACGCAAAATACCCTGCCACCAACCAGGTGCACTAAAGTATTGTACGCTGCTCTGCAAAGGTGTACCCTGAAATTTTTAGTCTATGGAACGTTGCTGAGATCAAGTGACAGCACGATAGTTTTGACATGTTGCTGCATCTCGCACTCATTCACAATAAAATCCCACATCATTTAAGATGTTTTTGTTTATGCCAGAACTCGCTCACATACCAGAGAAATTTATTACGAGACCTTTCATCTTGAGTGCCCCACGTATGTGAGGTCTTGCATTAAAACTGATTAGCAATGTACTGAAATGTTGGCCATGAACTTTTAATCACGTTTCGTTGAAGGACTGATTGAAAGTAGCCTTGCTGAGTAGAACAATGCAAACACAAGCTTCATTAAAACGGGCCTTGCCGAGTTTGGTTCCGCGGCTCCGCAATTCGGAAACCTGCCCGAACCATGCGACCGAAACGAGGACTCAAAAGATCTCAATTTCAAAACCCGAATGGCGCAAATGACACGTTGTGGAGACAGGTTTCACCCCGAGGGGTTCGTTAGGAAAAGTGCTCATTTTCAAACAGAAATTCGGTTAAGCCAAACATATACACTGCGGAGGCAACTTTCTTTCAATCGCGAGAATTGTGGATAGCATTTTGTCTATGTGAAGTATCCATGAATTTCATTATAGGACATTTTGTATCTCCTAGTATTCAACCTAGAATATATATATATATATATATATATATATATATATATATATATATATATATATATATACATATATATATATATTATTTCAAAATCAGTAATTTTTAAAGACAAGTTGAATAAGTTTTTTATTCGAGGAAACAAACTCGGATCGTCATCATTAAACCTCACCGATATTGAATATCGATTTTTTTTCTTCTGTTTGGTGGATGGGAGTTGCAGAAAATTCCTTTCAAAGTACCGCTGAAGGCCCTCTTTACCACAGCGTGACATCACAAAAAGAGTGTTCAAAATCTCCGCTCTCGCGCGTCTTTATGGATATCAATGCAATGCATGCGCATGCTTGTTATTTTAAAAAGGGCAGAAAAAGACGTTATGACTGGTGCTAGTGCGGAGGAATATACCTGCCATGCTTGCCATTGCAAGCGCGGCTCTTGAGCAACACGCCCTTGGCGGCCAAAATATCCTCTTATTACGTAACGACTGGTCGCAGTTTTTGCGTGTTTTCTCGTGGTTAGGTTCATCTTCGGGGAAACCAAACGTGATATTCAAATTCATGGTATAAAACTATATTAGAATCAACCTCTATCTCAATTTTATTTTTAAACATGTGCTTCAGCTGCCTTTAAGAAATATTTCATAGGCAGATATTCGAGCCCAAGCTGAAGGTGACGCTTTTTGCTATACTAAACAGTACTTATACTCAAAAATACTAAGTGTTGAACTGCACCCAGAGATAGAAAACAATCTAGACTCGTCATTTGTATATGTTAATATACACGTTCCAAATTGTAAACGAAATCAATTTTTTATATCAAATTTGATGGAGACCATTTTAACGCACGTGCGGTCTCGCATAATAGATACCCGAGTATTTAAATGAATGCTATCAAGTTGAAGCGTGTATTTTCACACAGAAGCAATCATTCAATACACTATGAGATCAACTGTCTATGACTCGCAAAGGCAAAGCCGAACATAGCTAAATCGCTTACTTATGATGAGTTCTGCGATGTTTATTTTAGCTTTGTAGGCATTGTGTTGTAAATTTGCAGGGATAGAAAACGCTGCTGTAGCATACTTACAAAACTGTAATTGTTTTGTACTCAGATGAGGATGTTCAATATTGGCAAGGGTGTGCGAATAGTGCTTTGAATCGAAGAGCCTCGCCCTTTCATATACTTTTTAGTGCAAGGGAAGGCCAAAAAAGCCACTTTATACCGTCTCACTTTATAGTGTTCAGTATGGTGGTAGGAGGAAATGTTTCTAATATTTATTCCATCTCTGCTGAAAATGTTTACACATTCTAGCCAAATGAGTTCGATTTCCGGGGAAGAGTGGTGATTGGCTACCAGCTATATTTTACGCTAGCTAGACTATGTCAGAGCTACCTGATGCATCAAAGGCCCTGACTAACATTTGTTAAGAGAGATAGCCACTTAAGTTAGCCTTGTTTTATTTGTGAGAAAAACTCCAACGCGTGTTGCCTCGCGTGTTCAACGAAACAACAATTCACAATTTTGTTTTTTGTCAGATACACAATTTTACCGAAAAACCTACTATAACTTTTCACTGTATAGATTAAATATATAAAAATTTGTTTCGGAAAAATTAAGATACTGATTGCGGTCAAAAGAATAATTTTCAAAACCTGTAATCTAGATCGAATCTATATAGATTTCCAGTTCCATAATCGAGATAGCTCAAATTTATTCTGGGTTTTTCGCTAGGGATGACGTGTCTCACAGTAAAAGTGCCACGCAAGCACACTGGCCAAAAAAGGTGCGCACACATGAATACCACAGTTGCTCATGCAATAATAATAAAAAAACTCACTAAACCAAGAAAAAAGCAAAACGACGGAGGTGTATTACTTGTTTAAGTAAACATAGTAGTGGAGTGTCATTAATTTAATCCAAGTGCTGTATATATCCAACAGAAGCCTGTAGCACGCCAGACAGCGTGACTGCCATTCATTTTGAACAGAAGGTTGCTCAACGCCGACAGACGCCTCTACGTTTTCTTAGACAGGTGCGATTGATTAATCAAGACTATCCACACTTGTTTGTCGGTGCCACATAAATGTAAAAAGAATGGAATTTTAGCAGTCTGAACATTACCTTAGTTGTTTTTTGTTCCTCGATGTTCGCAATAGCAAAAAAATAAAAAAATTGATATAATAGCTGGTTAGAACGGGTCCAAGCAAACTCGTCGATAGCCAACACGTCGACGGTGAACTCGTCGGCACCCATTCGTCGAATTGGCCGATTGATCATAGGGAAATTCGTCGAAAGAAAACTCGTCGGAGAGGATAACTGGTCGCCATTTAAAAGCCAAAAAATGTCACTTAGTTTCCTGAAATTTTAAAGCAAATACCTAAAACCGTCGCTCCCTTAAAGGAGCTACATGTGCAGCGATTTTATCTTTGAAAAAATTTGCATCTTCTACCTTTGACGTTGTTTATCTTGTTACGAAGGACAGAAAACACATCTCCTTCCTTCGAAATATTGCGATTCCGCCACGTAATCGAGAGAAAAAAGTTAGAATCTTTCCCGACCTGCAGCCGCGAGCGGCGGCTATGAGAACCACGCGGCATGACATCAATGGGGGCCTTGCAGAAATATAGCAAGTTGTGCGAATACCTGCTTTATAAAAGGCAACTCTTTTGTAAATCTTGTCGTTCCAAAATACATATAAATCCGTCAAAAACCTGGGTTCATCGACAAATCTTTTATTTTACGGAGTTTTAGGGGCGCCATCTATCCGAGGTCAACAAAACCGTCAGCTCTATCTGCTACCGCGAGCAGCCACCAGAAGCCAGAGGGAGACGGGGGCAGAGCAGGACGGGGATGGCCGGACCCGGACGAGGCTTTCCTCCTTTCGCCATCCCGATCGCGCTACGCAAGCACGTGGTCACGTGGTCGCGAACGGGTGAGTCTTTGCTGCTCAATGATGACTCTGGAGAGAGAGAGCTTCACGCGTCCCCATTCACGTCACAGCGCACGTGACTCGGAAGATGGTGAAAGAGTTAAGAGATGCCGGAAACCTCAGTCTTTGTCACTTCTTAAAAAAAAGCTAGGACATGAAGGCGAAAGTGTTTTTTCGTTCTTTACTTTAAAAAGGTCGAGGCACCAATTCCCCAAATTACTTAAGCAGAGCACTGAAACTGCTTCTTAGCTGCTTTAAACATCTGGAAGTTATATCCGTTCACTTTGCGGTTCTACTTACCAAAGTATTAATCCGGTCCTTTGCATGCGATTTCGCCATTTTATACTGTCACGAATGCCAATTCATGAGGCGAAATATCTGAAGCAAACTTAACGTTTAAGGGGGCTACCTCGTGCCCGAAAAGAAGGGTTAAAAGAACAGGTGTCGTAAGCGAGCGACGATGACGGCGTAGAGGCAGAATCCGGTGCTAGTGTAAGACTGACCGCGGCTTGTCACGCGGAGCCACATTTGTACACGTGTGGGTTTCTGGAACATTCCGCGTAGAACATTCGGTGCGTAGAACATTCGGAACTCTATCAGACGACAATGTTCTTGAACTTACGAGAACACCAAGTTGAAAAAATAAATAAAAGAACATTCCGCTGGCTGGAATCGCACCCAAACCTTCCGCTCGGCAGCCAAAAACCGTAACCATTCGGCCACACACGTGCTCACTTGGCAGCGCGCGTGGCAATATAGCCAAAAAACAAAACAAAATAGGGCATACGATCGACTTTCCAAATCCTGAAATGGGGTCTTTAATAATTTCAGGAGCAGAGCAAGTTCTAGCCATGATGAACTGTTTACTTGCACAGTTGGAACTTCGAGAAAATTCTCACACGTCATCGGATTAAAGATGAGAAGCAACATTCTACACGAACAAGGACGGTTTAGTCAAGTGAGCATCAAAAATTCTCATCTGCTCATTTACTGTCATTCGTATAACCACGTGATAATATTATGATTCACGCGTTAGGAATACAAAAACGGACGCCGGTATGATGGTCATCCACATCGAAAAGATCAGGGCTGGCTAGAATCTCGGGTAGCTGCAGCGCTAGCTTTGGCTCCACGTGAGAACGCACGCGCTGCAGATGCCAGGGATCATGCATTCCACTCTTCCCATTTCGATCTGGATAAGCATCGCACCGGCGAGCGATTGTCTATTACTATGGCATGATGGGCGTTAAGCACCGCAGGCCAGCAGTGGTAATGCAGTGGCTAAGTCTCTCATCTACAGCGTAAACCAGTGTCTCCGAACCTCAAAGGCGGACCGACCTTGCGCTATTTCTTAACAGGAACGTCAAATTTGATTTCGCTTTCGGATCATCTCCAATAGTTCCATCGTCATACACACTCAGCAACGCAATAGTTCATGATCTGCAGACCTGTCGAGCAAAATTGCAAAAGGGAAATGCGCACTCATTCACTGCTCGAAAGACGCCGTTTTTAATAGGGCAAGATTAACCACCTAGCCAGGGAATGCTGCGTTCAAAGTCATCTTACCTCGACCCATTGCAGCGGTCGCCATCTGACAATATTTTGCAACGTCTGGCAAGAAAATCAAATATCCTTCGCAGAACCCTAGAGGTATATTCACGTGTTATTCTTTGTTAAACGCATCTATCAGTGGCGAAATACAGATCAACAGTGCGCCCAGACTACTAGATACCTTTAGAGCCTGAGCCATTGGAAACTTACGCAAGAGTTTTGTCAGAATCGTTATGGACCGCGACAGCCAGAAGATATTCATGCGATGCTACGGGTTCGAAGGTCTTGGATGTCCGGTAAGCCGTAATGAGGTAAACACAGTGTTCATATTCGGAGACACTCTTACTCCAAAACGCTATTTGTGCCGACGCGTCATAGTAACCATGTTAAGCCGTTATTATAATAAAGAAGTAATCTAAGTTTTACATATTCGAGAGCTCTGCCTCAATAGTCCCCTTCTACCAGCACTGTGTTTTTCAACAAGTTGCGAATCCAAGGTCACCTAGCTGCTGATGTTCCGGCACCATGACAGAACAGCACACGACAAAACAGCACGCGACAAAACAGCACGGTCAAAACAGCACGCGTCAAAACAGCACAGCGTCAAAACAGCACGGCGACAGAACAGCACGCGTCAAAACAGCACGCGACAAAGCAGCACAGCGTCAAAACGGCACAGCGACAGAAGAGCACGTGCCAAAACAGCACGGCGTCAAAACAGCTCAGCGTCAAAACCGCACAGCGGCGAAACAGCACAGAGTCAAAGGGCACAGCGACAGAAGGGAATGGTGTCAAAACAGCACCACGACAAGACAGCACAGCTTTAAAACAGGGCATTGACAATACAGCTAGGATTTGGCGTTTTCTGTTTTAATTATTTGAAATCCGCCGTACTTTTTTAATTTTTTTCCAAGCAAAAGTTTTTGGTTTATTACGGTGAATATTTGTAAACTCATGAACTTCTCGGTTCTTTTCGGCTTATTGACGAAAACCAGAATACTTGTGAAAAGGCCATATTTAAAAGCGTTTGTTTAAACCAGGATTAGGCAGCATCGCGATACAAAAATAGTATCGCGATAGTATTTTAGAAATACATCTCGTATCTGTATTTCTGTATCGCGATACATTTTTTCACCAGTATCTGTATTCCTGTATCGAAATACATTTGGAATGTTTCTTTGTATCGCGATACAATCAGGATGAAACGTATTTCGTTACATTTCTTGAGAAATACTCCCTCCCCCCCCTCCCCCTCCCGACACAAAAAAAATACAAATCCAAACGCATGTGTGTGTTTTTTGTGTTTTTTACTTTTGAGTGCATTAGGGTCAAGGTGATGCTGGGGCATTGTTACTATGCTGACCACTGTCCCTTCTGATTCTCCAAACTATTTTTCTATGCGTCCTCTCTTCTCTTCTGAGAAGTGTTGCGTAGTCGGGGACTCGATACCAGATGGTGCGCCAGGTGTGGAGTCGGAGCATCTTCCACCGCAGGTCCTTAGGTAGGGATTTCTTGAGCCATTGTTTGCTGGCATCCAACGTCCGCTGCTAACCGACTCTCCCAGCCGGCGAGGTTGAGTCACAGTCCGGGTTGCAGCACGAGCGGCCGGTGGTGGTGGTGGGAATAGCAGGGATGACTTCACTTGGTAATGCTCGACACATGTTCGACGGTGCCCAGCTTGCGCCTGTGCCCTTATTATTGCATCGGCCCAAGGGTCCGTCATCAGCTCGCTGTGAGCGTGAACCCGCTGCTCTGGTGATCCGGAAACTCCAGGAAGGAGGCCAGACGTGGCCTCGCTGTGCCGGGCCCATAGTTCGTAACGCCTGCAACCCCGTCCGACGGCCGTGGAGCTTGGGAGAGTCGTCACCTGTTGCACGGCAATTTCAGGTCTGGATCCACGATAGTTCCCATGGGATTGAGATGTGTAGGCGGCTTGAGGACTGCACTATGCGTACGGGTGGCGGAGGGTCGGCAAGAAGGACCCTCGACAACAGGGATGGCACCGTATCGCAAAGTGCCAAGCCTACGGAAAGTAATTTCAGGATCAAAAACATCCACTTCAAACTTCATCTCAGTTGGCATCTCAAACAAATTTGAAAATGTATTGCAGTATCGTATTTCTGCATTTGTATTTCGTCCTTTCTAAAATGTATTCCATATTTGTATTTCCAATCACTTTTGCCTCTATTTAAAATGTATTTCCGATACGTATCGCGATACATTTATAGGTGTATTTTAGTATCGGCATTTTAGCTGTATTCTCAATGTATCCCAGTATTTGTATTTCCAAATACATTTTGGAGTATTTCTGCCTAACCTAAGGTAAAGGTAAAGGTAACCCCCCCCCCCCCCTCCCCCCCCCCCCCCCCCCCCTTCCTCCAGAAGAACATCAAGAAAACATCAAGAAGAAAACATCAAAGTCAAAACATCACATCAAGAAAACTCAGCGGCAGAAGAAGCAGGCGCGTGGCGGCAGCAGAAAACTCAAACTCAAAACTCAAGAACATGGCAGAAGTCAAGACTCAAAACTCAAAACAGGAGAACAGGAGAACAGGAGAAAACTCAAAAGAAAACTCAAGAAGCAGAAGCAGAACAGGCGGCAGAAAACTCAAGAGAGAGAGAAAACTCAAGAGAACAGGAGAGAGAAAACGATGTTTTTACTGCTGTTGTTGTAGAATGGCGTACGTTGACATGCTGCTGTGGCGGCATTTGAAGAGGTCTTAAGAGCAAAATAAAGGCGATGGTGCGATTGATGTGCTTTCTGCTGCTGCTTTCGAAAGGCGGCGAGGCGCAGCGAATGAAAAATACACAAGCCAATGCAGACGTGCGATCGTCATTTACGAATTTTGTGGACCAAATTCAGCGTATTTTTGAACACGACGGGTAAATTTCAAATTTCCTTGAAGCATTTTTTTAATGCAAGGCGCAGGGACAAATTTCATTCTTCCATCAGCAATGTGCACAGCGCGCGTCGTTATCGGAGGAAGGTGTCACCATATTCAATTTGTTGTTTTGCTTGTTTATACCCATGAGGTCATTCTCGGCTTTGATTTTTTTTCTTCCACTGTTGATCTTTCTGACAGTATGAACACTTGGGCACTATATTTTACGCTACTGCACAAATCCTCTCCCTAGCGATAATGTCTGTTTCATTATCGAAAAAGAATATCAGGTGGCTGCAGCGCCATAATGGGCAAGACCAGTAAATCGTCTGAAAATTGGATTCCAAATAAAACAAAGCAGACAAGAAATACAAAAAAAGAGAGAAATCGGGTTTTCATTACGGCTGAACAATGCGTGCGAAAAGTTGGATAAAAAGCGCAATCGTTCTGTTTTTCTTAGCACTTGCCCCTTTCCTAGCCCCAGCGCAGAAGGCTGTGCCGCCTTCAGTATACTGCTTCTGCTGCGTTTTAAGGGCACAAGTCGCGTGACTGCTCTCCCATGTCTCCCCTGCAATTGTCGCGTCTCCTCTTCTAGCCCAGTCCCGACATTTGTCTATTCTGTAATATACCGCCGCACTACGACGCTCTTAAATAAATAATATATATAAATAACGTAAATAACCAGTCTACATATTTTTTCATTAAATAATTGCATAGTAAATGCATTGAAATGGTATGCCTCCTACATTGTTTTAACGTTTGGAAGGTGTGGGAGGTGCTCGATGCGGGGTTGCCCAGCGGCGCTCTCGGTGTATCTTAATAGTTCTGGAGCGCTGCAGCTGTCATAATAAGCTGTGTAACATGCAAAAAGAAAGAAAATCACAAATACCTTGTTTATGAAGGCAGAGAGATAGACAGAGCTGACGCCAGAAGAAGTGTTCTTGGCAAACCCGACTTTGCGTTTTACGCCGTTAACGAGAAAACTTCAACAAACAAAATTATGCTTTCATAAGAGAAAAGCTCATAAGGCTTTCTTACTCGTAATTAGGTGTTTGCAGCTTGAATGCGCAGCAGTGAGACATCTAGGTAACAAGCCCTTGGCGTTGGATTTTCAAAGTCTTTTAGCGGACGCCTGGGTGAGTCAGAGCTTGAAGGTAAATGCCGAGTCGGACTTCGGTTGGCACTTCCGTTTGTTTAGAAAGATTTTGAGCTTCAGTCGAAGTCTGAAAAAGCAATCCTGTCTCATTTGTGCGTCGAGCTACCTATGGATTTGTGTTGTTAAAAATCAAGAACTAAAGCTTTTCTATCAAGAAGGTGTTGAGCAGTGTGAACTTATCTGCGCTTTTCAATACTAAATGTTATTCACCGGAAAGCAGAGTTTGACTTTTAAAGTGCCCAGTCCTCAACGCTAAATGGTTCAATTCTCTCTGAGATTCTGGCGTAACTAAAAGTTCAATGAAACTGTGGAAAAAAAGAGGTAATATTTCCAGTCGCGCTGCACTTCTCGTCAAATATTTGTTGTAGTACACGGAGGTACCGGTAGGAGCATGGTGTCTAACCGGGTCTAATTGAACACCATTTTTATTGCCAGCCACTCGAGGGAAAGGTACGAGGATTGGCAGGCGGTACAACCACCCAAGCCCAAATAGCTTTTTCCATTCGGCAGCGCAACTGACGTTCGGCTACACATACGCGAAATTCCCTAGGGTAGAATAAGCAATACGCGAGGAAGCAGCAATAAAAGTAATGCTTCGGGGCAGTTCTAGCAAGCTTCGTTTCCATTGACGGAATGTCCAGCGTGGCTGTAAAGACACACTCCCGAGTACGTGACTTGATTCTCTCCTTCCCTCGGCGACCCAGGATTGCTGCCGACAACAGTCCCGTTCATTGTCGCACTCAAAGGAGATTACGACCGGGAAGCTTCAATGTGCTGGCTAACTTCCATAGTCTTAAATTTGATGCGTGTCGCAAACCTCCTTGCTTTACTCGATTGCTCGATGCTGTTTATAAGCAAAACGCAGCGCATACTGTTTTTCTAGAAAACTAGGTGCCCATTAGAAAAAAGATTCTTGGTATTTCTGGCAAATTTAGCGAGAATTCATAACTCAAAATAAAGCCCTTGGGCAAAAAAACTGGTTTTATTTGCAAGCCTGCAATGGCTGCACGCATCATCAATACTTCGCAAACAAATATTTTTATATCTTTTTATGTTGTTACATCTACATATCCTCGATTGCAAAAAAAATGCTAAAATTTTGCTCAGAGATGACAATTGGCATGGTAAAACAACGAACAGAACAGGGAGGAAAATAAAGGACAGCTGAAACCAAGGAACGCTGAATCCCAACTGATTTATTTTGGAAGAGGAGGAAAATAACTTTCAGAAATGGACCCCTGTCAAAGCAAATTAGAGCAGGAAAAAGAAAATGAAGATAATATGCTAGGTATGACTGATTTGAGCGTGAAAAGTTTGGGAAGAAGAATCTTTAAGAAGAAAAAAAAGAAACAAGAAAATAACAAAATGCCCAAAAAGTCACTGTGTTGACTCTAAGCTGACCAGAATCACTCGCTGTCGGCGTTCACTAAGTAGGCCACATTTTACGCACTCAACGTCAGAAAGGGATGGCTGAAGCATTACTCTCCTAGTTTGTTTTATTTGATGTGCCTCAAAGATCTCTCGAGTAGTCCGACCTTGGTACTTTCCGAGTATAGCTGCGTCCCAAAAGGTCTGTGTGCACTGGTTCTAGGGACAGTGTGTAGGAATGTGCCCTCCTGCACACTTCCCACACAATTTCCGACTAGTGGTTCAATTTTTCAGTGGACTGTCAGCTTCGCATACTAGAAGCAGACAAGGAAGGGTGTGTCGAACCAATCCCAGAAGGAATGTACCAATGCAGGGCCATTGCAGCAGCGAAAAAAAACTTTCGTCTGGAGCCTTTTGACATAAAAGAGGTCTAATGCAGGGCAATGAACCTCTGCAGCAATAGGTCACTGACCCAACTGGCGGGCAACATGAAGCAAGAAAAGTGGATACACCTTCAAGTTTTCTTCACTGCAAATACGCATAAGAACACCTGCCCGTTCTGAGCCATTGTCACTGAACGAGGTACAGGGAGCGTCACGCGGACGCCTTCCTCCAAAATCACCTCTCCAGCTTAGGCTTCGCAGACCCATCTCTTGAACGCCAATCTGAGGTAGTGGATGAATCCTTGTGGTCTGAGGGACACCGTTATCATGGTGTTTTTTAGTGTAAATGTTGGAGAGGTTTTTAATTATATTCCCCACCTATCCGTGCTCACCTCGGTTCAATGATGTATTGGTGGTAACGGCGAGTTAACCTTCTGAAATGCTACCGACATCCCCAAGGAGGACTTTCTTGAGCTTTTATTTCTTTATCTGAAGTCTACGTACATTGTGTGTAACAATTATCTTTACCTACAAAAATCCGGCATTTGCATCGGGTCATGTGTAGCCCCTATTCTCAGCGACATTTTTTGTCAAAGGTAATTAAAGTAGTCACGACTCCCTTATCTCCCCTCCCGTACAAAAACGTGTTTCGCTATATTAATGACTTTTTGATTGTGTACGAGAAAGGGGCCGAGAGTAATGTAGAGTTTTAGAAACCTTTGATAGGGTTCCAAAGTTTTAGGACATTGGGTTCGATCACACGGACTTTTGATGATGACGCGCTATTTCTCTACACTCCGGTAATGAAGTTCAAGTGACCAAGATGGTCCAAGCTTTCATCTCATCTTGAGCATAAGCTCGCCAAAATAAAAGAACTGAAGAAAACGAATCGGTCATCGCCGTGCATTACTGAAAGGTTTGACTGATGTCCAATGCCACGCATGCGAATATCAATAAAAAATACTTTTTAACTAAAAAAGTTCGGCAGTTCGTCTTCGTTCGCTGGTGGTACAAAGCATTGGCGTTCGATGATAGTCGCTATACCACGCGTCATTCCAAGTCCTATGCGGCACAATAGCACCGCGTCGCTCAGTGAACTCGCAAAATGTTCGCGAACAATAGATCCATCTAGGAAAGCAAACAAAGTGTTTGAAAGAGACGACCGCTCGGCCGGCTACTTCAATCAACGAGGGAACGGCATGTCAACACCACTTGCCGGCGAGACCTAACATGGCCTACTCACCTGCCGCATTGAAGGCCAATCCGTCGCGCTGGCGTCCAGACCCGATTTGTATTCGCTCTTTCTCACGTGAATTGAAACGATGCATGGTGGCGCCAGTGAGCAAATAGTCGCTAACTACTTCCGGATCTGAACGAGACGGCGGGCTTCGAAGTATTTGCGAGATCAAATAAACAGGCTATATTCTGAAATGTCCACTTATAACACTGTCACACTTAATTCACTCTTATAATCAAAAAATTATGACTAAGAAGCTAGGAGAGATACGTTAACCTGAAATGTGCAGGGGCTACACAATAGATAGCGCCACTGAGTTGGTTGCCAAACAGAAAAGGGGCGAATATTATACAGGGTGTCTCAAATAGTCGCCACGCTCTTTAAATCGACTGCGAAAATCGGTTTCTTAACGTATCACGCTACGCTGTTGTGCAGCGTTGCCCACATATGGTGCATTTTTTCTATAAACTTTGCAAAGAGCGAATTCACCAGAGGAAAAAGTAAAAAAAGAGAAAGGCTTAACTCCTATGGAAACACAGCGAAGCCACCGGTCTTTAAACAATGCGGCGTCGCTTGGCATGGGAGACACGAGATGGCGCAAGCGGTCGCGACGCTCACTACCGCCAACGAACGAGCATACGGCGTCGAGAGCCGGCGTCTTTAGCAGACGAACTTTTAGACTCCAAAGCGGCGCGCGTTCCGCAGGCGACGACAGCCGCAGAACCAAAAAGAGGCGCGTAAAAACAAGGAACTGCAAAGCAGACGACATAAGCACCCCAAAAAACACCTGCAAAATTATCGGACTAACCATTTTTTAATCGATTTTCTGTCCATTCATTGTGTTTTATTAGTAAGGATGATAAAATTATGCATTGCCAACTGACATTGAAAAAGCTCGCGCCGTTTTTGAGTCCAAAAAATGGTATGCTATTTCACGCTGGCTCTCGGCTTCGTATGGTCGTTCGTTGTCGGCAGTGTGCGTCGCGACCACTTGCACCATCTCTTGTCCCCCGTGCCAAACGGCGCCCTATTGTATGAAGACCGGTGGCTTCGCTGGGTTTATTAGGAGTTCAGCCTTTTCCTTTTTTTACTTTTTCCTGAGGTAAGTTCGCTCTCTGGAAATTTTATAGCAGAAATGCACCACCTGTGGACAACACTGCACAAGATCGTAGCGCGATAGGATGCGGGACAGCGGCGGTGCAGCGCTGCCCTTATAAGACTGATGACGTCTCGTCCCTCCACCGAAGGTGAAGTGGCATCCACTAGGATAGATTTCTGAATTGTTTAATTCGCTTTAAATAATTTCTTCTGATCACTAAACCCCGACTCCATGCAAAAAACTAAAATCCCTCACAAAAAGAAAGTGTAAACTCTTAGGTTTAGACGGAAGATCCACCCAAAAACCAAAAGACGGTTCAGCCGGGCGTTTCAGAACCTGCTCGCTTTCTTCATCAGGGGTGACTAAATCGCCAGGAGCAGCAGCAGTTTTCATCTTCTTTTTAGTTTGTTTTCGACTTGCGTTTTTTCTTCTTTTATACAGATGTACAGACGTCGGGCTGAACCGTTTTTTTTTGTTTTTGTTTGGAACACTTCCGTCTAAACCTTATCTTTCCCCAACCAGACAGATGTCTGTCAAAAATGTTCTAGATCTAAACTTTTCTATGGGTTTTAAAACAAAACATTGGAGTTTCTAAAGTGTCACGGTTGATAGTTCACATTAACACAACAAGTCTTTGTGTACTGGATATCATGTGAAAAGTGTAGCTCTTGACTCTTACAAAAATGCGATACACGCAGACCAATGGAACATAAAGCATACATAGCTCATGGCAGAGAGTGCATAGGCATGCAAAAAGTATAGAAGGCACACTCAGTCATAATATTTCATACATAATAAGTAGGAACAATTGATTATACCAGCAAGATATGTCACCAAGGTGCTCAGCTGGAATTCGACCACGAACCTTGCAATTCAAAGTCAAGTGTCTAGGCTCGGCGCCAAAAATGGCTATTTTTATTGTTGCCACTACGAGTGGCAGATGAAAGAAAGGGCAAGTAGCTGGACCATTTATGATTCCGCCAGTACTCGCTTCCGGCAGCACGCGACTGTTCACAGAGAGTCATACTGAGTACGGCATACATAGTCTTGCATACTTAGTAGGCAGAAGAGCATACATAAGTGACGTTTCATGCAATGAAGTCAGTTGTTAGTAGCGCACTGTGGTGTCTGATTCTCGTCTTTGTGTCATTGTCTTTTGAGCGCTAAAATGTATTCCAAGTTCGAAAACCAACTAGCCGAACAATCTACTCTACAGAAGAGTAGCGCCGGTTAGTCATTGTTAGTCCAGCATACTTAGCAGGGGACGGTCCGCAGCGAGTCATGCTTCGTCCAGCATACTAAGCCCGAAGCTGAGTGTCGTCTGCGAGTCATCCCTAGCCCAGCATAGTTGGTTTACACGTGACCGTGGGCGGCGAATCATACTTGGTCCACCATACTATAGTCCGTTGCAAGCTAAGAACGAAGGGCGAGGATAAGACGGGCCGGGAGGAGGAAGCAGACGGAACGCTGGAGAAGAGAGGGGAAACCTCCTTCTCTCTTTAGCGTTCCGTCTGCTTCCTCCTCCCCGGCACGTCTTACCCTCGCCCTTCGTTCTTAGGTTGCAACGGACTATAGTCCTTTGGCAACCGGCGGCACGCGCAGTTGGCTCACAAATAGCGAGTCGTAGCTCCCCACGTGCACTCGCGTTGTCACGGGATGGATCATAACAAGTGATTGCGCATTGGGCGTATCGCGTCAGAACATCACGCAGCACTCAATATAAATGGGTAAAGGCGCGATAATCCTCCTGCTCCCGCGATCACTTCAGTTACCACAAGGGGTTCCTCGCAATGCAATTGCGCTGAGCATTTAAGGTCCTACACGCACCCGCAAAAGAAAGACGCCCCATTGAAGAAGGTTTCTTTAAATCATGTTCGTGACACACTGCAGTCCAGAATAAATTAAAATGTGTCTTCATCACGTTAATAAATCTGGAGAACGCATACGTGTGTCGTGTGGGCAGCGCATCCGAAACCACACAAAGTTCCCCGTAAAAAAGCATAGGAAATCTAACGCAGCATAATGCACAGAAGATAGATTCTGTGCTTCTCAGGTTTTATTATAATGATGAAGACAAGCTTATCCCATGCCGACAAATAATCGCTAAAAGTTTGTCCTCGTACCTCCTTAATGGCGCATTCACGCTGGATGCGGATCCGCGTTCGTGAAGCGTTTGCGGATGCGGTTGGTGAACGGCACCGTTCACATACAGCAGAAAGCAATCGGCGGTTTCTCGGCGGTTACCGATTCTTCGCCGTCTTTCGAGACTTTCGTTTGGCAACCATGTTTTACAATCCAAAATCCACTCTGCTCTACAATCCAAACACAAGCCGAATCCTCTCGGCTTGGAAAGAAACATGGACGACTCCACGAGCGACGGCAGTGAAGAAGCAGCTGTTGCAGTTGCTTTGGTGACGCTAGTTTTGGCGTCCGCTGAAAGAAGCGAGCGGCGGCGTTCTCGTAGATGGTGGGTCAGTCCTTGCTTTCTGACCATGACCAGAATGGACAGGGGCGAACCTCGTTCCCCTTCTTCGCGAGCGGGACCTTGAGTACTACCGAGAGTAAGTAATCCGTCCGCACTTGCATTGCCTACTCGCGAAAAGACAACATCCCAGATCGATCATGCATATGACGTTAATTTACCAGCTTCCTGAGGATGCCTCCCAGCGCCTTCGATACAATCCTCGGCTTGATCGGCGACAGAATCAGGAAAGAGGACACAAACTTCCGCAAGGCCATTTCTCCAGACGTGCGCCTCGCCCTCGCCATCAGGTAATTGCCAGCGAAGTAGGGAGCATTAGATTGAATGCGGGATATGAGGAAAAATTTGTAGTCATGCAAAGAATGCAGACGCATATATGTACAACCTCCAAATATTTCAACGATGTCGCGCGAACGCCGACTGGCCGGTAGATCAACATGAAACAGCAAGTCAGCGAGGCTAGGTGTTTGTGTGTGTCTCGCAGACCTGCTGTTTACCGCCGCGATAAGGTGCTGATCTACCGGCCGGTCGGCGTTCGCGCGATATTGTTAAAAATTCTGGAGGCTGTACTTTCGTAATTACTGGCTTGTACCGAAGTGCGTGTCATTACTAGCCGTCGTGAGTTCTATCTATCCCGTTGATGATGGCACACCTAATAACACAGATGCAGGAGAGTACACATCGTTGACGCGAAAATTTGGAAATTAAGAAAGCAACAAAAAGAAATGTTAATTGCTCTATGTTGCTATTATGGTTTAGTCTGCGCCTGTTTATATACGCATTCTTTTGCCTCTGTGACAACACATTCCCAGCAGTCGGGGAATATTCTGATTTGTGGTGATCTTAAGTGTACTTCTGCTTTCAATATGAGTGTATTAATTAAATTCTGTCCAATGTATACTTGGCAGAAATCTCATTTTGCTTTCTTCTTCTTAAGGTTTCTTGCCGCTGGGGAGACGCTGAGAAGCGTATCCTACAACTTCTTGACGGCAAGGTCAACATGCTGCGAGATAATACCCGAGGTATGCAGCGCCCTCTGGGAGGTGCTTGGGCCTGTCTTGTGGCATGCGCAAAACAGCCCGAACAGTGGAAAAAGGTAACTTTTTTCATATCACACTGTTCTCTTGCTCTCTTCTTTGTGCACTGGTAATATAAATAGCGATCATGCAAAGCTCTAGAAAAATGTTCACCTGGTGTAACTTTGCCCGATTGCAGTGTAATTTTCGTTGTTCTGTGGAGGGAACAATGCTGGTGTGACACAAATTAGTGGCCGTGTGTGTTAGTGCACCGCAGCTCAGAGCACGTGGAGGGAAACCTTGTGCTGTATAATACAGGGATCCTGTGATCAATCACCACCCCTACCCATTTCGATTAGATTGGATGACCATCATACCGGCGTCTGGCCGTGTATCACTACTGTGTTATGCACGTCAAAGACCCCAGCATGAGCTTCCGGAAGTGGGTAAAAGCAAGGGAGGCAGCTGCCCCCTCCCTTCCCCCTTTACCCCCTTGGTATTCCGGAAAATTATGAGATATTTTTGTGGCATGCTCTCATACCCCATTCACACCGGCTGCCTAAAGGACCTGCAGCTCAGGTCCCTAGCTAAATCTACCTGTATAAGAAGGTGTTCGGGATCACACGGCAAATAAATGGAGGGTTCAGGGTTGATGTTTATTGCACCGGGGTTAGCCCGGCTAAACTGAGGGGCGAAAGAGCAATATATAATTTTTGCTCTAAACTGGTTTGAGACACATTGTTTACTTTATTAGAAGTGGAATATGTCATTTTAAAATGGATTAATAATTGTTTTATTGATTTTATTGCATGGTGCAAGAAACAAATCAGATTTTCTTAAGAATGTCTCGCTGGTGTGGCCAAGTTGCTCGCCGTGTTTTCTAATCCAAATCCAAAGGAGCTAGTAGTCAAGGTACACAAGGTGCGAAACGTGATCGACAACTCTCCGTGTTTCCCCTAGTTTGCTTTGCTACTTCTTTGCGCCTGCCTCCGGGTCTTCTCAATAGAGAGCTTCTCGAGACCAAGGCGGATCGTCTCGTACACTCCGGCGTTCCTCTTTTGTCGCCGGAGTTTGCTGATGTTGTCCTCCCAGAGACGAATTAGCGACCATGTTTCTGCCTCGGACCAGGGAACTCTAGGGCCTTTCTTACTAGTGCCGCTAGTGCTGGCACCAAGGTTCACAGTTCCACCAGGCGAAATCATGGTCTCATGATTTAACTAGCGAAGACTCGTCGTCGCTAGTCAAAGTAGAGTGTGCTCACTAAAGGCACGTACAGCCGGCATTGTGTCTGGGCTACCGCTGCTGCCCGCTGTTGCGAGTATAAATTTGTCGCTACTGTCTTTCATCGGGTTTGTGCTCACGTTTACTTTATAATCTTCGTCTCGTAAATATTCTTGTTATTACAATGCAACAAACAAAGCTGAAGCATATATGCTACATTTTTATTTGAAATTCATGGGTCCGAGGCTACTCCCTGTAGCTATAAGAAGAGTCCTGAGAGCGCCGTTTATTTTAATCCTCCTTTAGCGAAAGGAACCTTGCTGCGCCATGTGAATACAAACTCCATCTCCCTTTACGATAGGGGCCTATGCTAAAAGTACCTTTATACCGCCCGTGTGAATGGGGTATTAGTCCACGGTCAAACTGCTCATACGTCACTCAAAAGACAGTAGAGACACTGTCTGAAGCGTGTTTCTTCCTTGTATGACATGGTACTGTCATATTGGTCATAAAAAACCGTCTGCAGACATGTTCGAAGCGTACATATGTATTAAACCATGGAGGTAGGAAGCTTCTTGAGGCGACATGACGCTGTGGAGGGACGTGACCCCAACGATGACAAAAAACCAAGAGATGCTATTGGACGAAACAAAGAGCTGACTTGGTGCCAACAGCTGCTTTGGTCACGCTTGGGAGGGTCTTTGGAGGGGGATTAAAGCAGCTGTTGGCACAAAGTCGGCTCTCCTTATCGTCCAATATCGTCTCTTGGTTTTTGGTCATTGTTGGGGGCGTGTACCTCTGTAGCGTCATGTCGCCTCCAGAAGCTTCCTACCTCCATGTACGAAACAAACGTGATTCTAAGGTGCTTGAGGCGTGTCCAGAGATAATTCGGTCATCGCCTCTGCAGCGAATAACGTATGTTTGAACGTACGTATGAGCAGTGTGGATTGCAGCTTTATGGTTCCTACTCGTGAAGGCATAATTATGCGGAGAGCAAGTTCACCTGCCTGCTTCTTGCACAGGGGCTGCGTTGATGTCAGAGCGCCGAGCTCTTATTGGCTGATTGAAAATAAAATAGAGAGTAGACCTCGAGGCATCTACATTCAGGTCTACCTACTATCTTTTCAAAATTCTGTCGAAGCCAATTAGAGCTCGGCTTCGTTCTGGCATCACCGCAACTCCTGCACAAGAAGCAGACAACTTTCTCTCTGCGTAGGATTATCGAATGTGAACGACAAGCTCTATGGTATTGAATGCTGCAACACTCAAATATTTCCTGCCGATGGAAAATTTATGAGCTACATAGAGCAAGTCTCGTGCTGACAAATTCTTCTCTGCATCCTAGCAGGCTGAAGCTTTCAAGGAAAATAAGAAGTAATGTTGAATCTTTCCTTTTTCCGTTTTCAACAGATCGCTGCTGAATTCGAGGAAAGGTGGAACGTTCCAAACTGTGTGGGAGCCATAGACGGCAAGCACATCACTATCGAGTGCCCTTCACTCTCTGGCAGCCTGCATCGGAACTACAAGGGATCTTTCAGCAAGTCCTTGTTGGCAATTAGTGATTCTAAATACAGGCAAGTTTCGATTTTTTATTACTAAACGTTAAGTTAATGTACAAGGGAAAAAGATATGCATAGACAGAACTAAAGGCGACAAATCCCCTACTTTAAGGCAAATTATCAGGGAAAGTACATCTGCAGAATGTCAGGTTGACAAAAGAAACACAACTGCTCAAAACCGAAGCCGGACTTGGGAGGAAGAAGAAATATAGAGGAGGAGAGAGTTGGCAGAAGTCACGTTGTTCTGCAACTTCGTTTTCTTCAATCACCATATTTCCGGCTTTTTAGAAGCCACAAAAAATGGGTATCATAAACCATAGAAAACAGCACATGACCATAACGAAGAGAGAGGGTGCGACTCGAACCGCCCAGCTCTTGATCAGCGGTTTTCGGGCGGAAAGAAACCGAATTTTGAGCCAAACATTGTGTTCTGGGTTGTTGGGCTCTCGTATGTCATGTACAAATAATAACCTTGGCAACCATAAATACCCTTTTAATGTCCCTTTAAAGGACAACTCCGCTCGATTCCAAGAATTTCGGGATATTGAGTTATTTCACATTAAACAGCACTAATAAAAGGCACTACGTCATTTCCGTTGCGAAAAATGAGATATATATTGTACAATCTTATTTTATATATGAGCAGAAATCGAAACCAAAACTTTGGCTCCGTCTGAACGTTGGCCTCGGGCCGCCAAAAACATGGTACGAAATGTCACGTGATCCTCTACGCAATGACACGCGGCCTCCGGTGGGGCGGGCGTACGCTAGGCGAAAGCGTTGTCTGTACCGCAGTCCACCAATTTTTGGTGTCTACTACATTGGACGAAGGGGTCACAACTGTGGCATCAGTCTTTGCACTTGATGTGAACAAAACTCCCAGACATAATATTCACAAACGGTGAGAGTGGGACGACGACGGCAGTTGTGACGTGGGAAACGGAGGTGACGGCGGGACGGCTCCCAAGAAGCACGCTGCGTAGGCGCGTTACAATAATCACGTGGACGCCGCTGAGCACTGAGAGGACACGTTGCTGACGTAACATTTTATGCTCGCCGAGTGTGTTTAAGGGGTAGTGCAACAATTTTAATGTTGAAAGAATGGGCACCTTGCATTTTTTATATTGTTTATGCAAGCTCAAGTGACCAAAAACGTGTGTACTTGCCCCGAAAATCTGCTATTCCGCTGCGTAAACGCAAAGAAAATACTAATCATTTGCTGCTCTGCAGTCGCGTGTCGCGCTTACGGGAACTACGATGACATTGTCTCTGGGTATATGTCAAAGTCAACAAAACTTGTCCCTCTCTGCTGCCACACTCGCTGTCAGCTCCGTGGCGAACCGTCTTTTGTGTCGATCGCTCGCCGCAACCTTCAACGATGCTAATCCTTTACAAGTCGACAGTTGCGGAGGAAGGAGCTGGGGTCTCTGAAGAGAGAACCCAAGCACATAGAGTGTAAGCTCAAGATGCGGAGCCCTGCAAATCCTGGGTTAAATCCCCAACTCTGCCCGGTTTGATCCACATTAGCATCGCACTGGCATGCGGCCATATATCGTTGCTGTGTGGTGCTGGTTAAAGGGATAGTGAACCGAAATTAGGATTTCAGAAAACAATGCAGGAGCTGTAGCCGGGACGCTACAATCCCTACAAAACTACTCGTAAGGCGATATCTCGAATGGACGGCCGTATTTTCGGAAAAAGATGTCGAGATCAAACGAGGCCAACGAGGCGCGTGACGTGAAGATATCTCGTTTCCTCCTCTCTTCGAATTGCCCCCTCAAGGCGGCAAGGTGGAGAATACGCGAGGCCGTTCCCTCTCCTTCTCGGAGAAACAAGACGTAAACATTTCTGCAAATACGCCTCCTTTTTTTCGTTGAAAAATAAGGTCATCCGTTTGAGATATCGCTGTATGAGTGATGTTTTGGTGTTTGTAGCATCCAGTTACACGCTTTTGCCACCGTGTTTTGTGGAATCCAGATTTCGGTTCAGCATCCCTTTAAAGAACACAGGTTAGCGGTTTGTATTGCACTGGCTAAATTTATAAGCCACAGCCCAGATGCCCGTTGCGGCCGACTAACTTTCAGCTGTCTAAACATACACACAGCACAATTATTATTATGAGGTCTAGCTCTTGCATTTTAGTTGGTTACTGCTAATGTTAAAAAAATCCCCTTTTTATCCAAGGTTCCTCTACATTGAAGTTGGCCATCACGGAAGTGAAAGCGGTGGGGGCATCTTCGCCCGCAGCAAGATCCAGCAGCTCATCGTCTCTGGGGAGCAGAGACTTCCTTCTCCAACAGCTGTTGGAGAAAAAGGGGAACTACCGTACTACCTGGTGGGGCCATACCCAAGACCTTACCTTACCTGATGAGGCCATACCCAAGACAAAGTATGTAATACCTTGCTTTTTTCTTGTCGTATTTTCAGCATATTGTTCAAGAATAAATAAATTAAAACCATGCCGCAACCTTTTATTGTAGTTGAATACAATTGTTTGAGAAAAGACATTTACCACTGAATATACCGCATTTACTCGAGTAATAGCCGCAATATTTATGAACAAGGCCTTCGCATCTACTTTCCCACAGAGCACATATACAGTCAATCATTCCGTTGCGCATAAATAACATAGCGAATAGCCAGATCGAGGACATGATTCTCCATACAAATGCAATCTTCACAGATAATATCTTCGCACGAAGACGTTAGGTCTGTTCGATTTGCCTGAGCTGGCTGAACTTGTTCAGCAGTGCAGGAACTGGTGTATTCGATTCAACCGGAAGTTGCACGGCCGCTGCACTGGCGCGTTCGATTCATCCCAGTTCTGAACGAGTTCAGACCCAGTTCCTCAAAATATTGCACCGGCTCCGGAGTCAGTTCAGCGTCCGTGCAGAAGCAGACGACAAGAGCAGACGGCGATAGCAGACGACATCCCTCGTCCGTCTCTGCTCGCGGTGCCATTTTTCGCAGCTCTTGCTCAAATGTCTGCGATGTTTAACAAAAACGCCGATACGAAGGTTGCATTTCGTCTCATTTATGATAATAACGTACCCGCGGGGGACGCGAAATTGAGATCATAACCGAGGGTAGGAATTTGATTGATTATGACATTCTGAAAGCGTTTTAGGCACCTGCTCGTGAAGGTTTGGCTCACTGTGGTAAGCGTTGAAATATTGGCTCACGTAAATTGTTTCTTCTTGATGCTATGTGGGGATCCAAAGTGTTGATATTCTTCCTTGCAGACACGGGAAAGGTATTGCACTCTTGATAGTCCCCGCCTTCAGATGCTGTTGGATGCATACTGACGCCTCCGATACATTGCAGAGGTCTGGGATTTAGTACATTGGCCCGCGCGTGCCCCGTAGCTGGGCATAATACTGCATGCTTTGTCCGCTGGTGTCTTTGGACGCCCACTAACGGGCCTGGGAAAAACACCGGGAATCGGCATTGGCTTGGTAGTTTCATGCAGTGTCTTTCTCTTTTGAGAATCAGAATAAACGCTTCAGCTTGACGCCGAAGTTACGGTCGATACGTGTACTGGCCAAAACGCTATCGTAAGGCCTTCGTCTTCGAGGTGACCGCTACTTACCGCGCGCTGCCGCTAGTGACTCCCGACGCAAAATACTCCCGATGCCGCGAACCTATCGTCGAAATGCGAAACTCGAGAGACTTGGAATGAATCTACTATTCAAAAATATGTGAAGGACACGAACGCTTATGGAAACGACAGGAACCGAACGGCCGTTAAAAATGCAGACAGAAACACATTTCGTGCAGAGAACATTTTTAGTACACTCGAATAAAAAATATTAAGAGAAGATATTCCGTTATTATACATTAAAACTAAGGAAACACGAATGGTCTTATCAAACCGCGACTAATTAACTGTAGCATACAACGTGGCGTGGAGAAACAAGAGCCAACAGACGCAGACGACAACCTGCGCTTCCGCTCGGAAAGCCGGTTACAGCGCCAGTCCTAGCGCGGCGGCTGCACTGGTTCTGCGCCGCCGCTGCACGACTCCTGCACTCCTCTGAACTCGGACAGAACTAGTTCAGAACTTTCTGGTCGAATAGAACAGACCTGTTATCCCTCTCCTGTAAATAGCTGGTGCTTCGTCTCAGGCGATTCTGGTTTCACCGCACGCGCAGTGCGCACACGGGGGGGGGGGGGGGGCAAACGCGGGCTTGTTCGCAAACAGAGTGCTGATAGATAGACTATACATGGCTTGCACTCATGTCACATCAGTGGGCATTGTGAAAAACATTGCCATTGTGCATGTACCCTGTGCAGCTTATGCTTTCGCACCACCAATTTTTTCTCGCAGCGAGAACAAGTAGGAATGACTATTGCCGCAGTGCGAGGACATCACGTGCAAGCCATTTAAAAATATTGTGTTTGGCTAGATTACAGAAGCCAGTCCAGCTTATAAAGCCTATAAATCTGTGTTTTTGTTCTCGACTTTGTTATGCACAATTTATTTTATTATATTTCAACAAATGTAGCAATTTGGCCACACATGCAGCAGTATTTGTAAGATTAGTAGGCACTATATGTACGACTACCAAAATTAGTGATGCACACACGTTAGCTCCTCATTACTATTCAGCAGCCACGACACTTGAAGCTTTAAATGATCACTTTAGCCAGACCTCAGCACATCTCCATAATTGAAACACTTAGTTCTATTTCTAAAATGTTCTCAAAGCTACCTACCAAAATTTATTTCATTATCGGGATTTTAAATGACATTTTAATTGCATGACCTTTATCCATTATGGCAATGTTACAACATGCACTGTCTTTGTCTGGAGCGTTCTTTAGCAGCTTCTTAGTTTGGTTATTAGGAAAGATTAAAAACCTATAGAAAGTTTTCACTTGCACTTTTATCCTCCTTTGTATCATGCTCATGCAACTCCACATTACCCTATTTGAGGTGCCCTTTCTGAAAGACTTCACAACTCCTTTGTTAAGATATTGGCTCTAATATTACAGGTCTCACTGCAAGAGCTGAAGACACTCAACCTTCTGCCTCAGAGCCGTCCAATGAAGCCCCGCAAGACGATGGAGTGGACGACCAGCTTCCAGATGATGAAGTTGACGCAATTGACCAAGGAAAGAAAAGGGAGCTGAGGCGGCGGCGGAAGATTTTTAATTACCGCTTGAGTCGTGGCAAGAGGTTCGTGGAGAACACATTCGGAATTCTCGCCGAGAGGTGGCGTATATTGCGAAGACCCTTCAGGACAAGCGAGGTGAATATACTGACAAGATCGTTGCAGCCTGCGTTGTTCATCACAATTTTTTGCTAAAGCAGTCTGAAGCATCGGCTGCGGCCTACTGCCCTCCTGGCACAGCCGACCAGGAGGACTCGGAAGGTCGAACAACTGATGGCACCTGGAGAAGGGACGCAGAGAGCAAGAACGCTGGACTGCGAGGCATCCCAAGAAGAGGCTAGAATTCAGCCAAGTATGTTCCATTTTACTCGGTATGTTACTATAATTGTGTTTATTTGTGTCAGGCTAGCAGAGGCAATGAAGCAGTTTTCAGTGACTGAGAAAATGATGTGAGTCATTGGAAATGGTCCACATCAATATCAGCGTTTTGATTGCTGCACCATTCGCGCCAAACTGCGCCGCTTACCCTGCTACATTTTGCCCAAACTGGAGGAATCTGCGCCAACGCAGAGAGCTCATGAAGGGAAGGAGGTACGAAATAGTCCGCTGTGTTTTCAAACTTTTGTACCGAAAGTCAGGCTTTTGACTTTCTACCTTCTTTCTTTTGGCCCACTGAACGATGTGCTACAAGTAAAATCCCAATATAAATTTATATATTCCAGCCCATAATTCGTTTCATGGGCCCTTTAAAGCATCTTAAATTTCCAGGAAACTTGTAAGCGCACACAGAGTCGGACACGAATAAGGGGGCACGGACAAATGCTAGCTTGTTTCTGTCCCCTTCTTTGTGCCCATCAGTCTTTGCGCTTACAAAGTTGCCCGCGTCTTCAGCCATCTATAAGGAAATTAGCTTTTTTTGGTGTTCATGTTGAGGGCGCAATAAAAAGCAGAAGTTCTGTCGCGTCCCACACACAAGCCACCATTGGCTTATGTGGGTTTTATCTGTATTACATCCAAGGACGATAAAAATAAAAATAGTATTGGGTTGTATAGTTTTTTTTTTGTATTCTTTCGGGTTAGCAGTCTAACTGCCTGCGTCCGGCAGCTTCATTTCCTGCAATCGAGTTTCGACTGGAGCAGACCCACCCACAAGTTCGTTCGACTTTTTGCACTTATATTTGCGATGTGTTCTGGTTTTGGCTGATGCGTGCGCTTTCGCCTTTCTTAGTTTGGCCGGGACTTACCTACTTTGCGGCTTTAGTTTCTACACTCGCCATTATTTTCGCTTCAACGGTCTGTTGTAGCTCCCTCTTTGTTCCTTGGCACTACAGTTCCGGTCTCTGAACCGTGTGAGCGGAGCTGGTTTTTCTTACTTCATGATTTTTTTCTTTCCACACGTAGTGGACATCCTAAGCTTCCGACAAAAATTTAAACGCAGAAAAACAACAATTCCTGCTGCTTTCTTCTATTGTGCACACGTCATCTCTATCGATTTTCTGTGTGAATGTACTGCCTTTTATGTTCCCGTGCGAAAGAAATATCAAAGCTTCCATGCCGCGTTTCTTTCATTTTTGTGAGCGACGTGTGAGTGCTTCAACATTTTAAGCACTCCGTTAAGTTCAGGAATATTTCCATTTCATCGTAAAAAAAAACAACGGGAAAAAAATTAAAAGGGCAAAAGTGAATACTACCCAGTCCAAATACTGCCTAGAAACTGATTTTTAATAGAATGTATAGATGACACTGATCGCGCAAGTACAGGGCGCAACATTAACTTTTCACTTCCTTTTTATTTATTTTTTCACTTCACGTGCTAACCACGATCCAGAAACTGAATGTCACACTTCGTAAGAGTCAATAAAGTTTGGCTCACGCTCGAGGGACTGTTTTTTGTTTGTTATGTAGTGCGCTCCTTTCATTTCTCTACATGTTTTGTCTTGGTGTTCAAGCAGGAGGGTAGTGTTGGAGAACCGCGGTTCGCACCCACAATCTCGACAGTGTGTCACTAAATGCCAGTATGCAGTCCTTTTCCAGGAGCTGTGGCATTCTCTGAGTAGGATGATGAAAAAGACTGCATACCCGAATTTAGCGATGCACTTTCAAGATTGAGGGTGCGAACCGTGGTTCTAGAACACTAACATAGTGTTTGAACACCAAGACCAAACGCGTAGGGAAATGAAAGAAACGTACTGCATAATAAAAAAACAGATCCTCCTGGGTGAGCAAACTTTTATTGACTCTAACAAACAGTGAGATTCAATTTTTGAATCTCGGTTAGCACGTGGAGTGAAAAAACAAAGAAAGAAGTGCAAAATCCACGGTGCGCCCTCTGCCTGCGCGATCATATTGTCATTTATGCATTCCCCCAAAAAATGTTTTTAGGCCTTGTCCTGTGCAGACCTCCCTTTTGTCATTTCCTCTTTCGTGCTGTTTTTCAGTGATAAACTCGTAGCAACTTGCCTAATTGTTCATTTTTTCAATTTAATATTAACTTTTCAGCGGATATGATAGTTTTCTTTTTGCATCATATTCTGAGTTGGCAATGCAAGATATGTGTGAAACAAGGAGAGCTTGACGTATCCGCAGGCCAACGCATTGATATTCATGCATCCTTAGCAAAAAAGTAAAAACCTACATGCAGCTAAATTTCCAGCGTTAAAGAAAAAACTGATAAATAGCTGTAGCAAACAAATAGCAAGAACATCGACACACGGTCTAATTTCCAATATGAACAAAGCGAATGCAAGCAAAAACACATTTGCATCACTACCGCACGAATCAAATGATATTAAAAACGCTCGAAATAGATTAGAAATAAACATAGGATCATTCACGGGTCACTAATCTCATCGATGTTATAAAATCTTCGTTTTTCGCAGCAAACCTGGTTTGGGACTTGAAATAGTTTCTTAGTGCTCTGAACGTCAGCTTGCATTTATATCGTCTCTCTATTCAATATATGTATACCTCGTTTCACTCTAAGTCCAGACGCTGCCGACGCTACGAGCTGACGGGACCAATCAGAGAGTATCAAAACAACCATCATGGGTGTTCGTCCTGTTTCTGTACTTTGGTTGATTGGTTCATAATTGGTTCGTCGCTGAACCAATCATAATCAGAAAATGGTCTTATTGACTTGCGCTTTTGGCGCTGCTTCATTTGTCCCATATCCTCGTATCATCGGCTGCTTCTGGGCTTCAAGTTATACGAAGTATAGCAATCTGGGCCGTCTGTTTTGTAGCATATCTTATCCGTATATTGTTCTTCGTGGTCTTCTTTTTTGCAAGCTTCACTATGACGCGCTGTACAACGTGGGCGAAATGGAATGAACGCAATTTAAACTGACCGCATAAATCGGTTTCTTATGTTGTCGCGCTGGGATTTACTACAGGGGTGCTCGAAGGTAGTGCGGTTATGAATTAAGAGTATAAATGCATAAAACCTCCGGAGTAAATAAAAAAGATATAAAAACTAATTTCGTTTATGTAGAAATTCTCACTCAGCCTTTTTTTCTCAAAATCACCAGGAAATCGTTCTGGGCTATCTGGCGTTTACTACGGCTAAACAATTTGTGACATGGAAAGAAAACAGAACCGGCTTACCTCTTCTTCACTTCATTTTGACCAAATAAGCGCCACAGGAAAACAAAGGACATTTTTTAGTGTACATGCAAAGTATAGAAAAACATAGTTTTTGATTTTTGGGGGATTTACTCAGGTAAGCCAACCTTTCAGCAATTTTAGAAAAAGCTTCTACTACCTTCAGGCACCCCTGTAGTCACCGCGCTTGCGTTCGATCCTGTACATTCCAGTATAAACTATCCCACCAAGACCCAGACACTTCCTGATTAAATATTGCAAACACTTATAGAAACAGCCCATTTGCCATTGGAGGTGCTTTCACGCAAGCACAATGCCCCCGCAAGTTATATTCTGCTCACCACTAAGCTGACAGTGCAGTCCAAGCCACTTTCTCGTTGGACCAATCAGAGGTTTACCTTTCCGCACGTGATCACGTGCTTGCCCATACCAACGCGCAGAGCTGGGTCGGGTGATGAGAAAGAGGCGATTGTTTGATCCGGGGAGCGCGTCGCTCCAACCGTACTGTGAGCCTAACTGTGAATGTGAGGAGCCGTACTGTTAGAATCTCGAAACGTTGTTACAAGCCCCTTTTTGACTCGGCGGTAGATCGGCGCCACTTCGTCGTACCTGCGGAACTATCTGACCGGAAACTTAACAGTGGAATGGAAACAATTACGTCGGTCGGTCATGCAATTACCCGTAGGACTATCCCGCTTTGGTGCTCATTGTCGACTGCAATCAGTACGCAGTTCCGGAGAGAAGAGTCGCTTCGTCGTGCCGCAATCGGGTGGACGAGTCGGCGAGGTAGGCACAGTGCAGTGTTCATTGGTCGGAATGATTAGATTAACCAGCTCGGTTCAATTAATTGAGCGCTTTATGCGTCATGCCCCTCCCTTATGTCGGCCTAAGCGGACAAATGGAACTAATAATATGGAAATGAGAAGTCTGTGTAAAATTCGACTTGGTTAGCAGTTTTGTAACTATAGGTTCGATGGCAGCATTCATACTTTCTTAGCGTATGTGCGAATATTAGGAAATACTTTTGGTTTGCCCTTGACCGATCGCTACGCTTCGTCAGCAGAGTAAAGAGGAGAAGATGTTAAAAGAAAGAAACCATTAGGAGAGGTTTAGCAGCAGATTTCGTCAGCAGCTGATCCTCACGCGCGTGATGCCCGCCGTAGTACAAGCCTCGCAAACCTACTCGTGCTGGTGCTTCAGTGCGCCATAAACAGCTCTTCCGTCACGTGATGTCTAAAAAATAGCTTTTGAGAGATCTCTCACTAGACACGCTCAATCTTGAGAAACACGCGACATTCCCATAACTGTTTTCGAGCTTTTTACTCTCAATGGCCACAGTTCAACCCAGCAGTCGACTTTTTTCAACGACTGGACTTGAATTCTTTCGAACGAAAGCAATGCCGAGCGCAAGTTCGCCTGCTTCTTTAGTGGGCGGTTGTGGTGACGTCAAAACGACTCCGAGCTCTGATTGGTTCTGAGTGAAGGGTAGTGGGACGACCTCGAGGCAATATGCTTCGAGGTCCACCCACTATCCTTCAATCACAACCAATCAGAGCTCGGCGTCTTTTTTACGGCACCGCAACTCCTGGGCGGGAAGTAGACGACTTGCACACCCTTAGAAAGCTTAGCTTAGAAACGCAGGCGGTGTCGAGTGCCGAGCATCTTATTACCTTTCTTCAGCCAATCAGATTGCGGCAAATAAGAACGCAAAGAACCAATCACGGAGCGAGAACGAAATGCTTCTTATGTGTTTAATTTTCGCATTTTATTGACTATATTGCTCCATAATTATTAATTACGAACGAAGGTTCTCCCTCATTTGGTATTTTGCTTTGTAGCATAATGTTATAGAATTGTCTTAAATGCTCTACTTTCGCCGTAGAAGCTGTCTACTTCTCTAGGTATACGCCACAGTAGAGTTATAAATATGTTTCAGTAATTTTGATAGGACAACCACACAAGCGTCAGTTCACGAAAATACTTTTATTTGCATCGGTAACTCTGCATGTACCTCCACAAGCAGCACATTACGACCGGCTCAACCTTGAGCCAGACTGGGCAGCCGGGCAAGTTTCACTGGGCCTAGATTGTTTTGCCCCATGGCACTAGGCAGCCCCATCCTGGTATACCAGTCTGGCAACCACCGGCAGTTCCCTGTACAGCCATGGACTGGCTCACCGCTGGAATTATGGCCTGGGCCAGGCGGGAAGCCCACTGGTACCCCAAGCATGGCTCTTTATTGTATATACAGCATGGGCCAGGTTAGTGGCCGAGTGGTCAGCCAAGCTTGGCTAGACAATAGAACTTCAACCCAGACCAGCAGAGCAGTTACCGACTCTATTGAAAAATTTTGCAAACTGGGCCCGGCCAGTTCAAACAGGATTATTTCCACTGGTTAAATTTGTTGAAGTGGACAAACTGAAACTGTGCATACTGTTCTTACTATGAAACTGTACATACCGGTCTTACTGTGAAAATGTGTATAATGGTAATACTGTACAAGTGTGTGTACTCGTCCACTCCATGCAGTTAAACCAGTTTAACTGGTCATATGGACAGCACAGGTCGGTAACTAATAAAATTCACTTTATTTAAAAAAATACATACTGCAGACTTCAAAAATAAACATAAAACATATTTACAATGCAAAAAACAAGTGTCATGATAATATTCATGTGTCCCAGCCGGTTGGCGAGATTCTCCACATTTTCTGGAGTGTCGGGGTACCGGTGGTGGCTAACATAGTACCCCAAGGCATCTGAAATAAGAATAAACATCAGTAATTAGAACCATGGCAGATTTATTCGCACGCGTCTGTTCTAAAACGGTATGTAACTATTGCCACGAATAAAAACATGTGCGCTATCATAAACATTATGAGAGGGAATATGGGAGCGTGTGCCAATCGTACATATGGTGCCAGTCTCGCGGCAATTAAGTATAAACCGCATGGAAGTGATTTGGCGAGCGACGAGGGAAGCGACGACGATCCGCTTCGCTGTCGTTCGGTCACTCGCGCGACGCGGCAAACCGCATGAAAGCGAACAAGCGACCAAGGCGACGAGCGACGATTTCTGGAAATACGAATACCGAGCGACGCGACGAGCGACCGTTGGAAATCTCTGCCGCTCGTCGCTGACTCTCATCGCCCACTTAATCGCTTACATGCGGTTCAGCCTTTACGCAAAGCAACGCCTAGGAATGAAAAGATCCTGCTGTTGTTACCCTCTTCCTGCCTCCCCAGGCTGTCGTCCGCTATGCAACTCGCAACCATTGTGGTAGAGGATAGCTGAACCTGCGTGACACTGGCGGTTGTATTACTAGCATAGCTGTTCAAAATCGGGTTGCAGAAAGGTTCAGTTTCACATGCACCTGATTATAAAAATGAATCCAAATGGTCGAGCCTGCTTACCTGGGTCGCTTACGCGGAGACAGAAACAGCCATTGCCAGCGCTGCAATGAAGAAGGAGCGAATTCCGAACACGCTGTTCTGGGATGCAGCCATTTCGTCCGCGAGCGAGTGGAACTCAGGCGGAGGACGTCATAAGCCACAGGAACCATCGGCAGAGGCAGAACGCAAGGCTCCGGCAAACTATCTTATACAAACACAGATTAGAGAGAACTTGCAACCTTCCCAAGCAGAAGAGCAGCGCGAAAAAAGGCCCAACCGTCGCGCCAGATCCATTTTTTTTTCGGTTCCCGGAACTGCCACCAACGCCGACTCAAAACTGGCGCTTCGAGAGGGCACGAAGGCCGCGCTGATTGGCATGCGCGCTCCCTGTCCTGGCATGTGAACAGCTCTCCCCTTTCAAGCCCTTCGCGCTGCGCGAGGGGATACTGCATCATCTCCGGTCCCGGAGCACTGGCGCATTTTAGGCGCCTGACTCATCTGCGGGTGCGGGCTTTTTCCCGCGCTTTTCCAACATCACGTGGGAGGCTCCCCGCCTCGGGCACTTGCGCTGGAAGCGGCTTCTCGGTACAAGCCAGAGTGGATAAAGGCCGCGGAAAAAAGAGGGAAACTTATAAAGTTTAAGTGGGAACGATTGGCTGGGAGAGCGATATAAACTCCTATGAGGCGATTGCATCAGTGAATTCTTGACCTTTCACCAACTATTGTTGCAAGCTAGGTACAACTGTACATGCGTCAATATAAAGCTTTTATATCTTCCACTAATCTGTTATGCGACATCTGCATAGAAGAAATGTACTGTGAAAGCCAGACATTTTCTCTGCTAGCTGTGACGTGATTCATTCCAGAAACACATCTTTGCCTACGGAATTGTGAGCCGTTTAGAGTGTAAAAGCTCAATTCGTTCATGTAAAAAAAATGTGATTAATGCGGTTTTCCCACTTGGGAGTTTAATTAGCAAGAGTGAAACCAACTCGATCCAAATGGAAAAGGCCAATTGGATTGATTCTAATGGTTGATTATTTTAAGCTGGGCATACTATTAGCTTGACCAGTTCAACGAGCACTTTCTCCAGTTCCGCTGGTATGACTTGTTTAGATGCCGCGAAACCAGTTTCATTGCCAGTTGTAAATATTTGACTGACAGGTAGAACAGTTCTAGTGGCAGTTCAAACTGTTCGGCAGAGAGCTTGAACATTTTGACACCAGTGTCGCCAGTTTAAGCTACCAGTTTTGCCTGGTTAACAAGCATTTGGAACTGTACAATTGACAGTTCAGCCAACTCAGCTGCCACCTTGGCCAGTTCATTTTCCAAGTTCGACCAATTTCGTCAGTTTGGTTTCTAATTTGCCCGGTACAATTCCAGTACAACCAGTTTATTTCAGCTTTGACCCGCTTCATATCGAAACTGTTTTCAACTCGTTTTTTTTTGTTTCAAAGGGGAAAACGTGTACTTTTTTATGTCTCTAGCTAAAACAGACCTCTTGCACTTAAACGTCGCTTTCTAGTGCGAGGGCTCGTGCCACAATGCACCAAAAGTACGTTAAGAGAACACTCGTAGGAATAAAAAAAGTA
Organism: Ixodes ricinus; assembly: GCA_037355805.1. Lineage (NCBI taxonomy): Eukaryota > Metazoa > Arthropoda > Arachnida > Ixodida > Ixodidae > Ixodes > Ixodes ricinus. Next base: position 38,486 of record JAZHYW010008443.1, read on the forward strand.
AAAATGTCAAACGAACGATAGAGTAACAGTGGCTTTCAGCGGGCATTCTGGGTCCAATACAATACGAGCTTGAGCCAAGGAACATTGCATAGCGCCGATTCCCGGCCATTCCTTGGCTCACCCTCTCTTTGATCTGGCAACATGCCCGAACACTGGCTGTTGCTTGTATTGAGTGGACCAGGGAATTCCTATGAACCGCCCTGGAACCTCAAAGCTTGTTAGAGGCATTGCTAACTTGGACATCTCTGACCGAGGACAATCAATAGACAGCCAGGGTACATCAAATACTGGCAGCGGCCTCTTTACCCTGGTCATCAATGAACAAGGAAATTGATTGGTCAACCAGGAAAGACGTTCCCTGGTAGTTCCGTCGCTTTCGGGAGCAAGGAAAGACTGTGAAACGCCAGGCTGGCATAAAGACGTAAATGGCTGGGCAGTCGTGGCCAAGCTATCACAACTAAGTGCCAATCCTAGCCCCAGCTAAACCAAGCAAGCGTGCTACCTGGGTCTCCGCTTACAATGCTATGCTTCTGGTCAAGCCTCGAGGATGTCCATGTTGTCTGTTCCATTGTCTCATCCAATATTTCTTTCAAGGCTCTTGTTGAAGGCTTGCTGCTTCCGCGACACCTGTTGAATAATTTCAACAGCGGTCGGTCAGAGAGAGAAGACGACGATCACGAAAACCGCCTTAAAAGCAAGGATCACATTTTTTTGCCTTTTTTACGGTGCGAGCCAGAAACGGGCATCGACACATTAAACGCATTTCCATGTTTTAACCAGTAATATCATTCAGTTATTTTACAGAAAATTTGGTGCCGAAACCCGGGAACTCGTCGCCTCATCAGCGGCCCTTAACGGAACCGGAGGACAATCTGACGACATGATACGGGTCAGAACAAAACGGACGGCTCGTTGCGCTCAAACAACCCGGCTAATCAATGAGGTCAGTACAGTATTTTCAAACGAAGCCTGCGACCTTATAGACCTTTTATTGTTGCACGAACGATTGAGCCGCAGCAGCGAAGAGTTCAAGACCCTGAATCGGGAGTTGGAACAATTTGTGGCGGATGGAGATTTAGAGCGAAGAATACGAGAGCGTAATGAATTACGAAGACCAAGTGGCCAGCACTGATGTACCACATTGACCGGCTGAACTGCAGTCTGGCAGTTGCGGCAGTACCAGCGACGTCTCAAACGGGGGAACAACATCGCGAGGAAACTTCAACGTTGGTGGCAAAGTTACCGAAGTTGGAGATGCTGAAATTCGACGGGCGTATCGCAAAGTGGCAGTCCTTCTGGGGTATGTTCATCAACACCCTCCATGAAAATGTGCAACTGCAGAACATAGACAAGTTTCAATACCTGATATCACTTCTCACCGGAACAGCTGCCAAGGCTATCGCTGGCATTCAAGTATCGGGCTCCTGCTATTCCGACGCAGTGGAAATTCTAAAGAGACGATATGGCGACACCAAATTTATAATACAAGATCACCTAGGTAAGCTTTGGACTCTGCAAAATGTCAAATCATCTAGCGACATATTCGCCCTGCGCAATTTATTTGACACAGTTCAGATCCACATCAGAAGGCTGAAAACTTTAAGAGTCGACGCCATTTAGTACTCGCCAAGGTTGTACGACATTTTATTGAAGGTTTTACCAAGCGACATCGTTATAGAGTATTACCGGCGGCAAAGCTTCGGTGGCCCAAGCACATCGGCAACAACATCGGCAAGCAGCGACCTAGACGAAATTTTGGGATATTTTAAGGTCGAAGTAGCGATTCGAGAGAGAGACATGGTTCAGACCGAGCTACAAAAGACAGTGGTCGGTCTCCTGAACCCACTGTAGTACCATACTCGATGCCATCAGCAGCAGTACTTCACAATCGTACGAAGCCGTCGCCTACAGATTGCTTTTCTGCGGCTCGCGGACGCACAAGTAGGAAGAGTGTGACACAGAAAGGTCTTTAGAAGAAAAGAAAAACAAACTCGCACAAGACTGGCGCTGCTACAAGTGTACAGTGCGAGTTCACCAAGCACGGAACTGCAGACGGCGTATATCGTGTGGCTCGTGCAAAGGGAGGCACGCGACAACCATGTGCGACTCCCGCAGAAGGAGTGCAAAGGACAACGCCCAAGAGGAAGATTCCAAGACATTAAATCCCTTCACAGCTGACAGTATCAGAGGAAAGGAGAAGCCGCAAGTCTTGGTGCAGACATTCAGGTCATGGGGTGCCGGTAACGGAACCTACATCTATGCGAGGGGATTCTAGACGGTGGGAGTCAACGGACATTCGTCCGAGAGGACGTTTCTCGTCGATGCAAAATGTGGGTGCTCGGTGAAGCAAACCTCGACATTAACATCTTTGGCTCAACCCAGCCGCGAAAGCAACAAAAGAGATCGTTGAAGGGAAATTGAAGAGTCAATACCATCAGACAGAGTACGTTCTAGAAGCGGTGGAGGTACCACATATTTGCAACAACATCGAGATGCTCCCAGCAGACCTTCGATTTATACAGTCTCTGCAAGAACAAGGCAAAACCCTCGCAGATGCGTGCCTATTTACAGGAACCAACTCGGCTCAAGGTATCAGCTTGTTGATTGGAGCCGACCAGCTTTGGAAAATACTCAAGGGAGAAGTTACCCGAAATACAGACCAATCAATCATGGCTGTCAATACGCGCCTAGGTTGGACTGTGCAAGGACTGACGGAAGCATCGTGTCCCTTGACTACCCAGTCAAACGTGGTAGCCTGCGCACTTCATATCAACGCACTTCAAGAAACAGAAGAGGAAGCTTACAAGCACTTTGGGACCTGGAGCACATAGGAATTTCAGGCGCTATGCGTCAAGTCAGCCTATGAGGACTAGGTACTCGAAAGATTTCAGGAATTAGTTCGTGTCAGCGAAGGACGGTATGAAGTATCCCTTTCGTGGAAACCAACTTGACGAAGCAGCTCGACAATAACAAAGACCTGGCAGAAGCTAGGCTGCGTGGACTGGTCCGCAAGCTGCAGAGGGACAAGGTCCTTTTAGAGAAATACGATAGCGCTATTCTTCAGTGCCTACAAGACGGTCACGCAGAAGTTGTTCCCGACGCAGTAGCAGATAACGTCATGAATGAGCCCGAACATCTCTACTATATGCCACATCATGCAGTACTGAGAGAACAGTGTGTCACAACGAAATTGAGAATAGTCTTCGATGCGTCCTCACATTAACACGGACAAGACAGTCTCAACTTTCATTTCAAAACAGGCCCAAAGTTGCCAGACGAGCTGCTGCAGATCCTACTGCGGTTCCGAACTAGGAAGGTTGCAATGACAGCATACTTTCAAAAAGCGTTTCTACAGGTTTCAATCAGCACGGAGGATCGGGATGCATTTCGTTTTCCTTGGTTCACGAGCGCACTCCAGACGGTTGGGGCTCTACCGCCATTGCAAGAATAAAAATGACGCCCGCGCCTTTTGGAACCACTTCTAGTTCTTTTTACTCAAAGCTACGCTCCAGCACCACTTTCAGACTATTCACAAACAGCGAGAGACTGCCGATTTGTTGGCGAAGTCATTCTAGATCAATGACCTCCTCACTGGAGCACCAAATGAGAGTGACGCCTTTAAGATATACACGGAAACTCAAGAAATTATGAAAGCGGCTGAAATGACAATGAAGGAATGGACATCGAACTACAAGGATTTGCAAAGGCGTTTCAGTGAAGGTGGCGACGAGATTCCTGATGGACCTTCAGAAAGAACTCCAGAAAGAAAGATCCTTGGTGTTGTATGGAGCACGTCCGAAGACGCCTTTAGGGTGTCACTAGAAACCGTCCTAAGTTTACTGGAGTCATGAGTCAACAATAAGAGGTTCATTCTACAAGCATTGGCGCGAATCTTCGATATCATGGGTCTAATTGCACCATTCACTATTCGGGCGAAAATGATCTCTCAGAAGCTCTGGGAACAAAATATTTTATGGGACGCTGAGGTTCCTGTGGAGATCAGCAGTGATTGGAGCACGTTGTGCAACGAACTTCATCAGCTTCAAGCACTCGCCATACCCCGATTCCTATTCCACAGATTGCGAGGATCGGAGCGGTCTACCAAACTGCATGTGTTCACGGACGCCATTCCTCAAGCATACGGCGCTACAATCTACATTCGATCATTTACCCTCAAGGTACATTCATGTACCTTGAGGGTAAATAAATAAATAAATAAATAAATCTGGCAATGAAAGAAACGTCGATACTCGTCTATTTTTAGCAAAATCTCGTGTTGCCCCACTCAAAAGGCCAATGCTCCTATGGTTACAGCTGATAGGAGCACTCATCAGAGCACGGATTTTGAGGTACGCCCAGAAGACGTTTGACGCAGAGGACTTCACCTGCTACATGTGGACAAATTTCATGATTACTCTGAAGTGGATTGAAGGGCAACCGCAGCGCTGGGAAACGTTTGTCGCAAATCGCGTTGAAGAGATTCAACGCGATTTACAGTCAATTCCCACTTCAGGTATTGCCCAGGAAAGGATAAGCCGGCCGACTTTCTCATTAGGGTAATTTCTGCCGAAAGAATGAATGCTGCCCAAGCTTGGTGGGAAGGTCCAGTCCAGAGACCCATTTCTGACTGGCCCGACCACTGCTTTGGAGGAGCTCAGGCTGAGAAGGAAGACTGCATACCTGCTGCTGTGCTACCAGCTAGAACGAGCTCTTTCGAGCCGTTCTTTGATCTCCATCGTTACAGCAGTCTGCAGAAGGTAATCCGAATTACTGTTTGGATACTTCGTTTCACGAACAATTGTTCAAGCGAAAAGCTGTAAGCAAATCACGTTTTAGCGGACGAATTGACCCGAGCAGAACTGTACTGAATCACACATGCTAAAAACACGGTATTCTCTGGAGAGATAGCCTCAATAAACAGAAAAACGGCAAGTAAGTAAAAGCTCAAAGATCGCCGAGCTCAACCCCTTTCTTGACGACAAAGGAGCGTTGCGAGTAGGTGGAAGGCTCCAGGAATTGCGTTTCACAAAAGAAGTAAAACATTTTCTCATTCTACCAGCCAACCACCACATAACGGAGTTGATCATCTCAAGTGCACACATCCGAGTTCTACACAGAGAAGTTGCTGAGACACTAACGCAACTGCGTGGAAGATTCTGGCTTATTCGAGGCAGACAACTGGAAAGAAAAGTATACACAACTGCCCTACATGCCCTAGATATTGGCTCAAGCCACTGTCAGCACCTACAGCTCCTCTACCTGCTAATCGCATGGAGCCAACAAACCCTTTTGAGATAGTGGGAGTCGACTTTGTAGGCTTCCTTTGTACCATGAACAAAGTTTTCATAGCTCTCTTTACGTGCGCAGTGAAAAGATTGGTCCACCTTGAAGTCATACCAAGCATGTCTTCCCAGACCTTCTTATTAACACAACGACCGTTGACGTTTATGCATTCAGAGCACGACGAGCCAAGAGCCTTAACTCCTGCCCATTTCCTGATCGGCAAGCGACTCATAACATTGCCGTCATCTTAAGACGCCGAGGCGCTACAACGAAGAGCAGATGAACTCTGTAGGGTTCTCGTCCGATTCCCCGGGCCCCTGTCTCCGGATGAACATGACACGGCAACGCATAGTTCTCGGCAGAAAGGGTTTATTCCACTCACATTCTGCTGGGGGTTTCGGGATGAAGACAGGTGATTGAGGAAGCCTGGAGAGGGTGCGCCGCCACTGTTTGCTGCTTGCCGATCGTCCCGGCGGTGCTAGTCCGAACCGCATCCTGGGGAAGTCGCCGTCGAGGGTCGTATCCGGGGTCTAAGTCCGGACCATGTCATCGGGCCGTCGCCCGAGCCGACGTCGCGGCCGCCACCACCGCGAAACGTCCGTCTTCACCCGTTCCCCGTCCAAGAGCCTCCCCTCAATCTCCCGTCGTCCCAGCTCTCCTCGTTCTTCCCGCCGTCACCGCGCGCCAGACAGGCGGGAGCCTCCCGTCTCCGATCGTGGGCGGTCTTTCGCTGGAGCTCCCCGTCTGGCTCTGCCGCAGCACGTGCAGGGCCTCGGGCGCCGACGCCGTCCGGGAGGGGGGTCCTAAAAGGTCCGCCGCCAACACCGCCAACGTCTTCGAGATGGGTCCCGATGGAGGAGGTACTCGGGCATCAAGCTTCAAAGGCGCCGCCTTCGCCACGGCGGCATCCGAAAAGGAGTCCTTAGGCGCCGGCGTCCGGTTGTCAACCAGAGGGGGTGATGAGACCCCACAACTCTCAAAACGCTGGAACCACCGACAACTACATACTCGTTTCGCTTCCGTCCGAGCGCAGCCAGAGGCTGAGGGACGGTTCGCACTTCGGGAAAAGCATTCCTACGCACCACAAAGTAGACCACAAAAGTATTTTTTTAAATAACTGTTTTGTGCGTATGCATTGCACAAGATTCCGGATATGTACTGCTGAGAATGATTTGATAATAAAGAAATTAAATGTTTTACGTTTGTTTTATTAATATCTGTATAGTCATGTGGTTTGGTGAAAACACGTACAGCCGCTGGCAACACGGCTGCAGCACTCGGTTTTTCTGTGCGATTTCGTTTTCGTAATGGCCGAATCATGTGCTTCGCTGCTTTCCTCACCGATTCGCTTCAAAACGTCCTTTAGCAAGGCACGTTTCGGCGCCAGGCGCGAAAGGTCGTGATGAATGTCTACTTTCAAATTCGGCGGGAGACTCCGGCCGCGTCGTACCGCGAATGCGTCGTAAACGGGAAAAGCTTCCGGGCCACTACAATTCAGTGATACACGGCGAAATCAGGGCACATCTTTACCTGCCGGATCCCATTGTACGCCAAGAAGCTGGTAGAAAGGACTGCGCCTCGAGCCCTGCTATATCCAGACAATACAAGGAAGCATCAACGGCCGGGTCATCGGGCACCTTGCAATGTTTACTTACACCTCGAAACTACGCCGAAATGCCGGACAGGTGGAAAGCTCGGACACATACGCCAGCGGCCAGCCTGACGTACTGACAGCCCCTGTGACTAAATTTCAGAACGTGAAAGGGCACTTTTTTGACCTGTAGCAGACGATACCGTTGATACACCCGTAGCAGACGAAATACTCGGCGAGCTCCGGCGGCGCCGACGACGAGCGGCGCAGCGGAGTGATACAAAAGTGCAGGCGAGATCGCGCGACCTATTGCAGACGTGTGATTGGCTCCGGCCACACGTAGCTTTGACTGCGCTCGGACGGAAGCTGAAACGAAGTATAGTTACACGGTTTTGGAAAAGATGGATGTCCGACTACTTTTTCCAGCTTCGTTCGGCACATCATGCGAAGCCACAGAAAACTAATGATCTAAAAATCGGAGACATCGTAATTATTCACGAGCCGAAGCGTCCTAAAACGATGTGGAAACTGGGACGGATAACGGAATTACATGCAGGTCGGAATTCCCACGTTCGATCATGCGACTTAAAGTTGGCAAGATGACAAATACTATGACGGCCTGTACAACTGCTTTATTCACTCGAAGTGCCTCGTTGTCCTCCTGAGGCGGCAGCCTGTTGAATATTTTCAACAGCGATCGGTCAGAAAGAGAAGACGGCGATCACGAGAGCCGCCATAAAGCATGCATCAATTTTTTTTGTTGCTTATACGCCATGGTGCGAGCCAGAAACAGGCATCGTCCCATTAAACACATTTCCATTCTTTAACCAGTAATACAATCCAGTTATTTTACAACACCCTTGTGGCAGCGATCCCGCCTTCCGCGTGACTGAGCTTCATTTCGCTTCTCTTTCGCGATTCGTTCTTCAGAGAGTTGAGGAACACCCGGAGGCTTGGAGAACCGCAAGTTACGTTGCTCTGAAAAACGAAAATAGGATCATAAGAAATAAGATCTAAAAATCAATTGAGAATGCGCGATAAGTTCGGTAGGCACATAAAATTATGAGAATTTACCTGCAGCCCATAGTGCCACGCCTCCACACTCTTATTTGTACAGGGCATTCCATCGAGGGCGGCTTCGTTCACGAACCACAGTTTCGGAAGAAATTGAGCCGAGCAGATGCCGTTCCGACGTGGTTGACCGACGTACGCGGCCTTAAAGTAGCCAGTGAGTTCGATTGCGCGTTGGGGAAAGACTTCTAACAAGTCTTGAAAGGTCCCCGGGATAGCACTAGCAGCAAGAAAAGCCGAGGTTGGGAGTATTTTCATCTGGAAATGAAACAGCTGTTACATCGGCTTTATTATAGAAGAAAAATATCATTATTCATCTGTGTAGAAAAACAAACTCACCTTGAGTACAAATGCCTCGTCCGTGGCATAATGTGTTTGGAATTCCAGGGCGTATAGCTTACGATGAACCGACCGGTCCAGGGTAGCTAAACTCGTAGAACAAAACATTATTTGCTTTCTGACGTAGCGGAGGAGTGACCAAAAGAACGCCCCAAAGTTTCCTCCTTCCTGTGCGCGCTCGACTTCGCAACATTTGACCTTGGAGGGACGAAAAATCCCCCGCGATCCCTAGGCGGTGCACGAGAGCACGAGGCAGCGCGGGGAGGCGAGTGTTCAGGCCGCTCGCTGTGCGTTGTCTTTGGGCTCTGTAGCGCCGTTGGGCCGAAATTCGATCCCGTCATGCCTCGCTCAGACGAAGAGCGAGAGCAGACGACGGGAGTTTGTCTGCTACGATGAGGCATTCGCAGAACGGACCCGAAAGAAAAAGTAGGTTTGCAGCTCGAAATCACGTCCCGCTGGCCACAAACTCAAACGCGAGCTTGAATTGTAAGCGTCTGATATTTCACGAAGGGAGGAATCGACGACCCGTGATTTATTTGCAAACTTTGAGTCGCGATATTGCCGTACAGGCGCTGAAACCTACCAGTGTGTAATGAATGGCTCATAACAAACACAGAGGCCGCGAGATCTCACATCATCCGTGTGCGGGTGAAAAATGGAACATTTGTCGACAAAGCTCCCACAACAGAAACCTGTGACGCATTCACTCAGCGTCCGAGAACGCTAAACATGGAGACGTTGCCCGAGGCTTGAGCAAAATTATATTTGAACGTCAGCTATCTTGCCCCGTGCTATTTTGTTTGAGAAAGCTTTCGTTCTCAACGCCCTCACATAGGCAAATGAAAAGTCTTACGAAACGTATTGCTGGATATTCCAGCGAACTAGATTTAAGCCGTATCCTTTCAGTGGTTCACTCATAATACCATGCTTAAAATCAAGCAAGCTCTTGCGTGTACAGCGCCATCAATTTTCTTTAGTGTATGTTGTTTTGTAGCGAGCTCGTTTCGGAAACTTACGCCGTCTGTAGATATGACTGACAGCCGAGTTGCTTAAATGGAAGTCCTCCCAAATATAAGTTACATGTTGCAGCAACCAAAGTTTATAGATAAACGATGGTAGCGACTGCACTCTCGCATTCCCACCCATCAGATAGAACAAAAAGGCGCTAGTTTCGGTTTGAGGTCGGTACTTTTCTATAACACCTATGGCGTCAGCATCAGTCTGCACTCGGTGCATTCGGCAAGTTCGTTCGGGGCCGGTTCTCCGTGCAGCAATCCGCAGGTGCGATGCATTAGAACTCTCACAGTGCAAGTCTGGATCGCGGATTGGGAGCCCGTTGCTGGCATCACCGGCGGCCATTGCTTGACAACAGGCAATACACGCAAGTCTAAGGGAGAAACACTCAAAAGTAGGAAGCTTGTACGCGGTGCTCGAGGGCGAGAATTTTATGACGTGCTGAGATCATTATATCGGGTGCTTGGAGAACAAATAGACATTCGTCAAACGTTCGAACATCGATTTAAAAAAATGGGCCGGAGCACTACTGACTTTACCGACGTCGCTTGCTTCGGTTGCTAAATAAATGACACGTTCAGTGACTGAACGGCACCCTCCGAGTTTCAGTTTGTCACGGAAGCCCTCACAAGAGTTCAAATAAAAACCTTTCACCAGAAGTACTATGTACAAGCGGTTAAAACGATCCGAATGTCCCCAGTCTTCTAACTTACCGTTTGCTAAGCTCTAATGACTTCGAGATCGACGAATGACTCCACAATACAATACAATACAATACAATAAACTTTATTTCTCCAGAGTACTGGAACTCTCGGTAACACTATCGGTAACACGTCTGATTAAAAACATCACAGTTAACGCCCAGTAAAGTCGCCCTCTACCCTCAACCACACAACATTTATTTAAAAAAAGATTGGCATTGTAACGTGTTTGATATCCTTGCCCACAAAATTAACTGGTGTTTGCGGAAAACACGATAGAAGTTTCATGGTCGAGAACAACCTACTAAGTTAAGAAAATTGAGTTTTCTTGCTTCTCCAATAGCATGCATTAGCTCGTGTCAAGCGATTACTGGTGGCGGTGCCTCTCGACCCCAGCAATACAGGCCTCTATCCGCGATCCAGCCTACTAAGAGATCAGTGGTGCCTGTGTTATTAGACATAAATCGTTTATTTGCATTCAATCTTCGCGATTGACAACGTAAACAGCACCACACTGCCAAATCTCAAGCAAAGCCTGTTGCCTGCAGCGTCCGCAGCTTCACTCGGAAATACCAAAGCGCCACCATGCGGGACAGGTTCGACGAGAGTTTCAGTAGTCTCAGTTTCGTTTTCGAGTCCGTCGCCTTAGAGGCCCAGGCATGTAAACATTATTCAGACAATATTTTCAGTGGAATTTGAGTGGGAAACGCGACGTGAGTCCCGTCCATGCACCCAAGGACGCCGGCAAGCATGGCGACAAGAGTCCCGTCCATGCACCCAACGACGCCGGCAAGCATGCCGTCGGTCGGGCGAAGTCCTCTTTGGTGGCGGCCTTGCTTTCCGCATAGAAGTCAATCCAACGGCTGCCGAGGCACTCGACGATGGCGGCCGCAACAACTGTGACAGCCCGGCTCACAGTCATTTGGGAGACAGACAGGTGCTCGTCAGTCGCCACTATGCCTTGAAAGCTACCGGTTCTGAAGAACCGGAGCTCGCAGAAAACTTGCTGTTCCACGGTCGTGCATGGTAGACGCGATTGTCCGCCGCCTCCGGAGTCCGGGCGCCGAACGAGGCTCTTCGCACAGCCAACGCATAACGGCCTTCAATAGCCGGTACTGTCGCCGAAAGTCGTCGTCGGGGAGTTGAAAGGCGTCACCGCGTCCCGGTGGTCTCGGTAGCAACGCCGACGGTGGCGTAAGATAAGCTCAGCCGCAGCGTACAGCACCGCCATGTTGACAAAGTTTAACTTCGCCTCGATCCGAAGCGAAGATTTCGGGCTCAAACCACGGCTTTCGCAAAGTTCTAAAACGTCACGTTGACGTCAGCGACAACTTCGACGAACGAGATTTTAATCACTTTTTTCACACAAACTTTGGAGGGATATGGAGCGTCAACAGGTCGGCCTAGGGACAATCTGCAAAGCATTAATTTTAGCTTGGCGCAGGGATGTAGGGACAAACAGGCGCTACGTCATCGGCGAAGCCGTTCAATCAGCGGGCTCCCCGCACCCCTCACGCGCTGCACGCGCGCCTCGATGAACTTTGCTACATTCTGCCGCTCTCAAAGAAATGAGCGTTCTAATGATTGACACCTCGCTCGGCGCCACGTCAGCGTCGCGAGAGTCCAATTAGCGCGTTCCGCAAGCTTCGGACACAAAGTTGTGCTCGGCGAGTTTAGCGCCCTAGGTGAAAAAAATACCCTTTAATCCGGATGTGCAGAAGCGTCAAGAGCAGCAATCTCGAAACGCGTGTACAGCACAAGAAACAGCGCAGGGCACAACGTTGTCGATGACGACTGAGAAGAACCTGGTAAGGTAATACGCAATGAGCACAATTTGAACAACCAATCACTACACATTGCAATATCAGTTAATAAGGTAACAGTTAGTACTGACGTACCTCCGATAGATTTCCTCGGTGTTGTTGGGCAGTAGACCGTACACCATGGGCAGGACGATTTCGTTCTTAAAAGCATGAAGTGTGCACAACTGGTGCATTAGTGAAGGCACTAGCTTAAACGTCCCATCACAGAACCATGCACCTGCACTCCCTAAGCACTCAAAGCTCCGCTAAGTAGCAAACAAAATGATTCGGTTGACGTCACCCTCGCCACTATCGTGCAGTAGGAACACCTCTTGTTTGAAATTCACCTGCATAAAAAATACTGAATACAAACAAAAACCTTTTTTTACCATTTTTAGAAAACTTATCTAGAATACAGGTGGGAGATGGAAATCTTTTTTGCTGAGAGGAATATCATAGACAAATATTGTACGTTGCCTTTGCATTCTGACTGTTCGTCGAAGCGTTGACGTAGAAGGCAGCTGTGACGCAGTGCTGTCCGTGATCTTTGCCACCGCGCCCAGAAGAATCTGCTGCGCTGGCGTCCGTCCTCCAACAAAAAACGAGGTAGACGATGACTATCTAATACAAATTACCCTCACGACAAAACACACTAGCGAATATTCATGCTTTCTCACCTGCGCTCACCTTCATTTCTGAAGGAAGATTCAGACTACTCATTTCGGTTGGGTCTGGAGCATGACTGTGGATGCTTGTGACTTCAACAACGCGAAGCTTAGAGACGTCAGTCACAACATTTGCTTTACAGATCTCTCTTTGGACATACCATGTAGATGCTTTGCTCAGTCCTTCGGTTAGCAGTATATAAAAGTACTTCGCAAACCAGCATCTCCCAGCCTCTTTCAGACATGATGACTTACATAGCGACTGCGAATGTAAACGCTTAGACCAGTTATTTTATAGCATTTTGCTGGTGTACGAATGTGCCCACAGAGCTAAAAGAATGCGGATTACAAAGAGGTTTTTAAAACTTTATTTTGTGAGTTTTGAAAGTTATTTCTAGACTTTCCATTAAAAAATAAGCGGAATGGAAATAATATAGAAGTCTCAAAACATTCTGCTAAGTCCGGTGGAAGCTGCACGCTCGCTGAACCACTCAAACTGTCGGCCTTGAGTGATAAGATTGACCCGGCGAAAAGGCAGCCTCCCTTGAACTATCAGCTTAAGGGTGAATAGAGTAGAGAAACCGGACGATGGATCGTGAACTATCCAAACAGGACACAACATGGCATGCATGTTTAGAAGAAAAGCCTCCGACCTTTCCGAAACTCCGAAAGAATAAGGCAATGTGCGAACTTTTTTGGAAGGCTTCTGAACTTTATCTTTTATACATACACATTACATGCCCCCCCCCCCCATCCCCCTCCTACGAATTCCGGTAAGTCTTAAGCCTTGAAAACTTCGTTCTAAACTTTTCTAAAAAGTGGTTAAAAAAAGTGAAAGCCGTTTACAACTCCCTGTAACGCCGAATTGGAGCACAGCTCTTGAGGAGGAGGAGGAGGGAAGGGTACTCAGGGGAGGGTATACCCCTCCTTCTTTTCCGGGGGGACGTGACCTCGGGGGGGGTCACGTGATTTCTCCCGAGGTCACGGGTGACCCCTCGAGGTCACGTGACCCCCCTCGAGGTCACTGGCGTGACCCCCTCGAGGTCACGTGACCCCCGCGACATGTCCCAACATGCACCGCACGTGGCCTCCGGGGGGGGTCACGTGACCCCCGCGACATGTCCCGACATGCACCGCGCGGTTACGCCGACGCCGACGGCGACGCCGCTTAAGCCGGAAACGGGCGCCTAAGAGCTGCGCTCTAAAACGGCTTTTCGACTACATGCCCTACCGACGAATAGCTCTATGAAAAATTGCCCTACACGACCAATTGCTCTGCTACGAATCGCCCTGTTACGAATTGTCTTTCGACGAACGGCCCGTAGCCCCTATGGCTAGCTCCGGACGTTTTTCTGATCGCGGGTATGTAGCACCGGCGACGTACGCCCCATTAAGCTGGCTAAATAAAATCCTCGCCCCGAACGAGCGCATGAATGGCCCTTTTTTTCCTTTCCTACCTCTGCAGTGCAAAAGCGATTGTCGAGGGTCGAGGGTTTATAGTCTAAGCGACATAAAACACCATTCAGCCGACTAAATAAATTGGATGGTCGCGAGTGAGTGAATAAACCTTTATTGTAGCGACGTGCGACAAACTCTCGGGTGGAGCCCCTAGTCCGGGGCCCCATACGTGGCGGCGACCGCCTTGGCGCGGTCCACCAGCGATTGCTGGCCAGTGGCCATGTCATCGGTCATCCGCTCCTCCCAGGAGTTGGGGGTGGGATTGGGATTGGGTGGGACGGCGGGAATAAGCTGGCACTGCCAGACCATGTGAATAAGGTTGGGACGGTCGCCGCAGTGCGGGCACTAAGGCGGGCTGAGTGACGGCTGGAGGTAAGAGTAGAAGAGGGGGTCGGGAAAGTGTTTGTTTACAGTTGTCGCCCCAGGACGGCGTCTCTGCGAGTAAGGGAGGGGTGAGGAGGAGGATAATGTTGCCGAGCGAGGCGTAGCTCTGCAAGGTGAGTGCTGTAGGAGTAAGGGGCTGGTTGGATGCTGACAAAGTCGTCCCCAGGCGCCCGGTGTGAGAGGTCTCGGGCGAGCGCATGAGCGCGCTCATTACCGGGGACGGCTGCGTGCCCAGGCACCCAGACCAGCCAAACATTTTGGGAGGTGGAGGATAGGAACCGGTCGAGTAAAGATTCAGTGGAAGGATGTAAGGTGTTATATAGGAAGTGCCGACAGGCCGTCTGCGAATCAGTGAGAATGTCAATGTGGATGGAGGAGGAGAGAAAAGAGGTAGAAAGGATTGCAGTTGCGACCGCTCGTTCTTCCAGGATGGACACGTCGGTAAGACCACGCTCAGTGGCCGCGTGGACTGTCCTGAGATCAGAGTCAACGACGACCGTAATACCCCCGCGCACACCCTGTGGGCTGGCGTCCGTAAAGAGGGCGCAAGCGGTATCGCAACCTACCGCATACGCACGTCAGGTAGCGCGAGGTAGCGCGAGCGATGGTCGCGCCGAGCCGAGTGGCGGGTAGGACTCATATGACGGGGGATGGGAGCCACAGTGAGTCTGGCACGCGCAGCGAAGAGAGACCCTCAGGTGCGAGGGAAGCGGGGCAGGGTGTAAAACCAAGGGTGGCAAGGAGTGCCTACCCCTGAGCCGTGCAGCGCAAGCGCGTCAACTGGGCAGCCCGATGAGCTTCAATGAGCTCCTCCAGAGTGTTGGTCACCCCAAGCCTCTCGAGGCAAACAGTGGCTGTGCGAACAGGGAGGCCGAGCGCAAGTTTCTGCGCCCTCTGCAGCAATACAGACATACGAGTGTGTTCGGTCTGGGAGGGGTTGTGGTAAGGAAGGTGGTAGGTTAAGCGAGTG
>JAZHYW010008444.1:0-23142 GCA_037355805.1 Ixodes ricinus
TCAAGGTAGCTCTGTCGCTTCCTCCGGTATCTCCTCGACTGAGTTTGGAGTGTCATGGCGGCCAGCTTGAAGTCGTTCGCGGAGTTCGTGCACTTCTTTAAGCGCAAAGAGATTCTCTACGACGGCGCAGGCGACCCCGGCGAATCAAGACCTGTGACGAGACGTTTTTTCCGAAATTTTACAGGCGCTGGAACGCTGAGCTGACCGCGAATTTCTTGTGCGGTGCCAACCACGAGCGTGCATAGCAGGCACTCTGCTGTCTCTGCCAGACGCGAGTACTCAGGGCCTGCAGCCCTCAACGATGCTGCAACTCCTCATTTACTTTGAAACTTTTATAGATTTAGGGCGTTTAAGTTGTTACGGGAACTGTGTGAAATGCCGCAATGAGTGTGCCGGGTTGCAGGCGGTTGCCGCGGCTCTCGCGCGGATATTTTCATCCGCTCGGTGAAGTTCCCGCACGGCGCAGCGTACTTCATGCGTTCGTGCCAGGCCTGCGAAATGAAGTTTAGGAGACGACAGGTGCGATAATAAGAGGACCCGACGGTCCCAATGTGGAAGTGTTCACTCAGAGAACGAAATGGATACTTCTCCATCAGCGTGCAGGTGAGTTCACACCTGTTGTTTGCGTTAATGATTATAGCTTAAATAAACTTTACGCTGAGATGCGATATCGTAGGTCTAAACTCTGACGTAACGATATCAATCAAACTTTAAAACAAATCTGTATCCTGCGACAATTCGCACGACCGAACGATTCACGTCTTATGAGAGAAAAAAAAACATGTCATTAAACGGTTGCCGGATCTTGAGCACACAAATAAGTTAAAATAAACGAACTCCCGATCAGATTCCGAACGCATATAGTAGCGGCCAGGCACACCCTCCTTACGAAGAATAACCAGCCAAAAGCATTTTAGTGAATGTGGGATGAGACGATGTTGTGTTACAAGCACAGTCTCATCCCAGATGATTTCTTTTACGTGTCGATTCTCAAATATGAAGACTTAAAAATCAAAACTTAAATTAAAATCGAAAATGATGAGCGAGTATTTTCTACACACATGAAGGCATTCGTTGGTAGCATTCATAGAGTCGTCTGTGCAATTGGTAACCCCGCTTAGTCCCAATATAAACAGTTTTTGCGTCTGCATGTGTTTATGTCGTGTCCGCAAACGCATGAGCACCAGCTGCTCAATAACATTTTTGTTCATCGAGGTTGGTTGTTGTTGGTTCTGCGTGCCTAGTATACAAGCGGAACCTGGTTAGTACCAAGTAATAATGCCAGAGCATATTACCGATACACCACCATTCGCAGATTGACATCCTTCGGCAAACGCTTGAAGTGTACCGAAAATACACCTAACAAAGTCCATATCGTACAGCATACCCCCAATTGGTTGATGTCTGCAGCCATCTAAAATAGACTCTGGAAACTTAATGTACGCAGAAGGTTCGTTACCTGCTCATGACAAAAAGCTGTGTGTGTACATCTGAAAATTGTTATCGTACACACATGCTTTCTATCAAAACACCAGTCCTGACATTAATCGGACACGCCTCCTACAAACTAATCTCCTTTTCTATTCAAACAATAATTGTGCAATGTTATTTCTTCATTCTTGTTTTATTTAGGTACCAAAAAAATGATATGTGTATTGGTTCTTCATTTGCTGCTATGTAGGTATAAGGCCCCGCCGGACTAGGAACTCAGAATTTTTGTGAATATTAGGCACTTTCCCGTGCCCTCGACATGTAGTTGCAGCACAAACTGAGCAGTCAGCTGTGATGATCACTGGTGGACTTGCACTGCAAAACTTGGACCACCTGCAAGACAGGCCACTTCCCGCTCCACCAGTCCACCCCACTGACGATGCTGAAGGCAGTCTCATCTCCCGTGAACTGACCCCGTGGACACATTCAACGGGGCATGGGTACAGCTCCGGCTCATTATGTGGGTAGCACAGTAGGCACACTGAATACAGAGCATGTACTGTGGAGTGCAGAGAATCAAGTCACTTGCCATGTTAAGCTCAAGAATTCGTGAATAAACCGTCAGCATATTCTATGGCCCTTTCCTAGTTTAGACAAGCAATCGCGGTTTCTCCCAGCTATTTGGTCTGCGGATCGTTGCAATGTCTTGTTCTCCTCAGGTTCCCGCTTTGACGACAGTGTTTGAAACTATGCTGGTGTTTGCTGTTTTTGTTGATCTTCAAGAGAAACCGGTAACTTGCCTCCTTTGTTGTGGAAACATTTTGCTCGAGAACAAATCAATCTTCGTCATCACCTAGAAGCAGAGGTAGCGGAGATGCAAAGTGAAAAGCTTCAGGCCAATTACATTGAAATAGCCAAATTTTGCCATGTCGAGTCTCGAGACTTTTTCAGCGAGTTATTCCAGTGCACATTTTGTTCGAGATAAACGTAAGGAATGTCTGAAATCATTTCTTGCAGCTGTGACCCATAAAGAACTTTCAGTTTGCAATACATAACACTAAAGGTG
Organism: Ixodes ricinus; assembly: GCA_037355805.1. Classification (NCBI taxonomy): domain Eukaryota; kingdom Metazoa; phylum Arthropoda; class Arachnida; order Ixodida; family Ixodidae; genus Ixodes; species Ixodes ricinus. The sequence continues at coordinate 2,498 of JAZHYW010008444.1, forward strand.
CAGCAATTCTTAGAGGCACCTTCGGACGTTGGGCAGTCAGAAGTGTCTGTGCCTAACGATCCTAACACAACCTATGTAGGGCCATCCTCAGAGCTGATGGCATCACACACGTATTACTGAGTAAGGCATGGTCGTGGTGAGCACCATACCAGGGGTTGTGGAACCGCTGCTCAAATACTGTATTACAATGGTCAGCCATGCTTGGGCCCAATTGCTACGCCGGCACTGCAGTAGTGTGCCGTGGTAGTGAAGTCAAATTTGGGGTTTACGTGTTAAACCAACGACGGGCATCAGCACGCCCAGCAGGGGAACTGATTCATTTTGACCACCTGGTCTTGTGTAAACAACCAAAAGCTCGGTGACGCGCCATCTCACTATAATGAAAGGCAGTGGCGGCCTGTGCAATGTGGTGTTGACTTTGCCTCTGGTAGGCGGAGAAGTCCGCCAGAAGGTTGAGCTAAACCCCTGGACAGAATGGAATATGTCAAACTCAGTAACTAGCCAAAACTCTTGTGACAACAGCATTTAATGAACGAGGCTGCACGTGGACTACACAGTAATGAAGAGACGTACATAAATAACAGAGGCAATGTTTAGAGAACATCGCTAAACAGATTCCTATATTTCCTTCAAGGGGATCCGGTGGTCGACTGCATTAACATCACAGCTTGGAACACGTGGGTAAGCTCGCACAGCTGAACATAAGATCCGGTGTTCAATTCCTGCCTCTGTCTATATCAATGTGGACGATCATTGCTGCTTATGCGGTTATTGTCAGTACCGTGATGTGATTAAAGACCCCACAATAACGTGGTACGACACAGCGAGACTCCTCTAAATCTGAGTGGAGATAAGTTGCCACTGAGACTGACCCAACTTCCCATTGTCTGTACAACAGTAATTAAGTAAGAAGAAAAATACTCGGTTACTTTTTAAGTTTTAAGGCCATTAAAACTGACGTAACTGCCCTTTCGCATAAAAATGTTTACTACAAATATGTCAAAGCAGTTAAAAATGCTAGGCTTTACTGAATGAGATACAGTCAATACTCATAACAGCCTTCCAGGTCAGGGATAAAATGAAGCAAGTTACACGGACTTAAAGCATTCTGAAGCATAGAAGATGCAAATATTATTTACTAAGGAGATGAAAAGTAGAATAAATCAGCATACTATACTGTGGCTGGGCAATAGACACATTGTTGCAGCAGTTAATTTTGTTGAGCTGGAGCAGCTCAAGCTCAAACCAGCTTGTTACGCCTGCTGATGGAAAATGGGACACGCCTGCTAATATGCAAGCTGGCACTGACGTAGCTCCACCTGCAGCAGGTGCAGCTCCTCCAGTCGTCTCCACCCAGACGACCACACGTGGCAAGAAGGGTAGAAGGATTCGGGACCTGGTTGGTGATGCAGCAGCTGGCCTTCGTGATGTCACCACTGGTCCAACAGCGGTGGGAACTGGTAGATCTAGAAGCTACAACACATTGACGCCGGTGTTACAGGAACAGTGAAGACACCAGTAGTGAAGAAACTGTCACAGCGACCCCATTGCAAGAATGTTAAATGCCAACTGTAGGTAAACATGAAAGTCGTCCTTCCTTGTTCCTGACCCTTTCCTTTCCATGATATCAGTGTAGGCTATAAGACTCTAAATGAAGCACCGTCAAAGACAACGCCGTTATCTCGGACCTTGTCGGCCCTGGGCAAACATGTGGCCGTACTCGTCCAATGAATATGTCATTATCAGAGCCAAAGAGATTTACTGTGTTCACATGGCACCTATCAAGTCGCATTCATGAAAATGCGGCTCATTGTACAATTTTTAGTGTTCCTACTGAAAATATGTCAAAATCAAAATAATAAACGGAAGAGCGCCGAAAGATTTTAATAAATAAACATTGGAAGCTGTGTAATCTAGTAGCAACTAATGTTCATGTATTGCGAAAATGCAATCCTAAAGCTGCCAGGCATCATGTCAGTCGTCATGCTTGTTCACAGTGGCAGGAATGGCAGCTGCGCGTGAAAGAACCAGCTTCTTAACCAACGCAGTGCCGCCACTGCTATGCCCCGACTTGGCAACCCGCATTGCCATAGGAACATAGTGCCCCCCTAATCTGAGACAAACTCATTATTCCTTGAGTGCGGCTGGTGCCCCCTCCTGCAATGAAAGGCCAAGAACATCCTGACAGCATCAGAGTTGAGATGTACAGAGCACAACGCAGAAAGAAAGACAAATCCTTTCTAATAACTTATGTGGTACAATTTGTTGTTTGGCCTTACGCTTCTTTACAGAATGAAGTGCGAAACAGGTAACATACCTGTGCTGTTTCTTGATATGCATGGAAAATACAGGTAGCTCAATGTGATCGACAGTCATATTGCGGACACAATTTTTCAAATCAATAATGTATATACCCATATTAAATTTGTGCAGCTTAATCATGCCGGCAGAATGCGCTGGTTAACCTCGCAAATAATTGACAGTGGTTGCACACTAACATGGAGACCTGAAAACGAACATGCTGTCATCAACTGGACTTCAGCACGTCTCATGTTCACATAATGGCATTTCATCAGGAGGTTACAATTGAGGGCGGCGGGCGGTAGTCACTCAAACCTGCACAGCTTTTCTTTCCTTCAAAGATGAGCACTCGAGGGGATGAGGTGCTAGGTCTAATTGACATCTATTCTAAACTCATACCTGGCCGTAACTTTTTCTGTGGACTAGTGTCAGTTTCGTGCACCCTGCTTTATATAGATACGTCCAGTGGCCTCGTCTAACCTCCTCAAGAAAGGGGCCGGAGCCCAAGCTTTAGGGTGGTGTGGCGCAACCAGAGCGTTTGCTGCGTAATTTTCGCTTGGATATAGCACAACACGCAAGCAGGTGATTTCGGCACAGAATCACCAAAGCCTTTGACAATTTCACACTGTCACTACCCACCTACGGCCTCGCTGTGCGCGATAGCGGCTGGCTCCCCTGCCAGTGCTGTGGGTAGCCTGACAGTCCCCTGCTGGGCCGCTGTTTTACGTCCTGTCATGGTGCACAAACACACTGCGTTCTTCTGCCCGAATGAAGAAATTACTTCATACCTGTTGCTGCGTGGTTGCCCAGCTTCTTCGAGGTTTTCTTCCCATAGGGTTTACCGTTGTCCCAACTCATTGGCGTACATGCGGCTAGCGGTTGTACCCAGTTGCCAGACTCTACCGCGTCAATTTTGGTTTCTTCGGGCAGTTGTTAGTGGCGACGAAGAAGCTTCACTCTTTCAGTGGAACCTGCTTACTTGTGCCTTCGTTAAACGACATCGTTGGCCAGAACTCTGAAGGAAGAGGTGGGAGATGTTCGTTATAGGCAGTGATAGCAGTGCAGACAAGCCGTGAGACAAGGTGGGGCGGCGAAGAACGGGCGAGCAGAGATGAACGACGCCACCGGTAGCTCCTGACGCAGAAGCGCCGGAAACGGCCGCCACCGTTTGCCAGACTGAGTAACTGGCGGCTGTTTGTCGAAAACCGGCTACAACGCAAACATAGGCGCTATGACAGAAATCTTGCAGACTCCCAATTCAGTGATGACAAAATGTGTCCTTCAATTAAAATTAACTAATGTGACTATAATTCACCACAATATTGTTTTCAACTTCGTTTTTTACTGCTACCTCGTAACCAATTTCACCTTTCACGTCTCCACTCGGAAGTTTTCGCAGGTTTCTCGAGTGGAGGAAGCGTTCTCGAGAGCTCCAGGAGCTTCCTCAGCCGAGCGCGCCGAGGCGCGTCTGTGAGCCCGATGGCTCCCTCGAGTGGAGGGAGCTGCTTTCACCGCACTCAGTGAGTCGAGGTGGAGTGTCGAGGTCAGGATGCCGCGTTTATGAATACGGCCGTGAGTCAAGAAAGCTTGTCCAAGGGTAGAGCGCGCGACTGCCCTTAGACGCGGCAGGTCTATCTCAGCTTGAGCGCAGGCACTGGCATTGCTTTCTTTCCCAGTCATAGCTGAGACGCTGTTTCTAACAAGTCGGACCTGGCTGCTATAATTAGTCGCAAAGGACAAGAGTCGTGGTTGGTGTAGAGCGCAAATTGGAAGCTTGGGTCATTGCATGAATTAACCAGTATCATGAAAGTTGATCGTCGGCATTGTTCTTATTTGAATAAATAGAAATAATGAGTAATCAAAGAAAGACGACCTGGTAAGGACGCGCATATTACCGCCCTTGCGCACGATAGAGCACTTCGCCGGAAAGGGGGTTTATTAGACCATTTGTCTGAGCCTCAGATTTGAGCCACGATGACTGGCTGTTTGCTGCCTGAAGCCATAAGGACCAGTCACTGCGGTTGCACATAACACTCTCCGTAAAGTTGTCTACGGAAATTAGAGTAGCGTTAAAACTGAAAATCTCAAATCCCCACACGATAATAACAAAAAAACAGAACCAACTTGCAATTGAAAAAGCTGGAACCTTAAAAAAATGTCTGTTAAAAATCTTGGAGTGAAGGAAAATTCCCCTCGTCGTCTGCATCATGGAGTTCAATATTTGCAGCGTTCGTGGTGTCTGGAACATGGCGGAAAAGCGGCAACTAAAAAGCTTGTTACCTGGAGGCGCTGCGGTGTTTTCAGGAACTTGCTCATGACCCTTGTACCCCGCTTCTCGTTTTTTTTGTTTTCTTGCAATATTAACGGATTGACTGCAAGAACGAGAAAGTAGCACGAGAAATATTTGAGAAAGAATCCTCAGCATCAGGGACGGAACAAAGGACAGCGCCACTTTACCTGAACTGGTGCAATTTCATGCCTTTCAAAAGATGGCGCAGTGCGCGTCGTCTGCTACAACATAGGTTCTTTTTATTATTTTGGGACAATTAGTATGCTTGTAAAATTATAATAATAAAGTGATTTTAATTAGAACGATAAAAGCTCTAATTAAAAAAATCGTTATTTTAAATAGCTGTCCTTTTCACTGGTGGTTTCTTGCAGACAGAGTCGGAGCTTTCAAAATGAACCCATGATTTAAAATTATTTTAAACAAATCTGAATGTGAATACAAAAAATCACGCTTGCAGTGGTCAGCTCAGTTCCTCTAGCATACAATTAAAATTAGATCAGATGCCAGAACGCTGTCTGAAATAAAGAACGCGTGAAGGAATTCTTTAATTTTATCACAATCAAGTTATTATTTCAAAAAACAGGTGTCGTGCACTTCTAATATTTTATGAAGCTGAATTTCCATATTTACCAGGAGCATTCCAGCAAATGTCGTTGCTGCGTTATGATGTGAAACTGAGTTGAAGACTTCAAAATCGCATAAAAAAGGCTTATTTTGAATAAATATTAAAATGTGAGTGGGCTATTGAAAGAAAACACGTATGCGGAACTATTGAGTCCTTCATATATGCAATAAAAAAAGCTACGTCTTTTGATGGCATTACAAAGTCTAGAAACTTAGATGCAAACAGGTATGTCTTTGAAAAATATGAAAACTTCTGCACTTTTGTTTTCTTATTGTGCGTTAAGTTTTATTTATACGTATCACTGCACACACTAAAAGAGTAATGATGAATTGGCAATTTATTTGCAAAAGAAGCGAAATATGCTGCCGCACTGGGCCGCGGCGGCTTGCACCACAAACGGAGCGTTAACCACAGCTGCCACCGGTAATATGGTTGGGGCCGTGGGACCGCCACCGCCTTAAAGAGGGGGCTTGTTTCCTCGTGGATCAAACAACCAGCATACGTGAAAGGTCAATAAAAATATTCGTAAATCCAGGAATCTAATGAATCTTTCAACTTGGAGCTCGTGCGTGAACTCCAGCGGATTCATGCACTCCTCAAAAGTTGACAGAACTTTGGCCATCGCTGGACGTAGAAGAAAAAGAAGTGCAAATATAGATTGAGTTGTGAGTCGGCGCTGTGTGAGTGTTTTGTCTGCTGTGATTGTGTCTCTAAGTGCGATTGTTTTTGTGGTCGGTGGTGACGTGTGTTTGTTTTTAACTCAAAATTGTCTTTTTATGAAGCGCTAAAACCGTTTAACTCGATAATACAAATCAATTCAGCTACATAAGCGTTTAGCAATGGTATTTTATTATATATAATGAAATCACCGCACCATAAATGCAAGGACGAAAACAATTGGACGTACGGATGTGGGTTTCTGTGTAATAATTGAATAAAATTACAAAGTAAGTGCATTGCGTGGGCAATGGCAACCTCACCAGAATATCGAGTCGCAGTCAGTGGCCGGCTTCAGGGGCGACGCGGGAAAAGGGGGGGGGGGGGGGGACGCAGCTCTTCTTTGGACCAACTGATCAAATTTGTTTTAATGAGAATGGGCATTTATTTGTTTTTACTGAGAAACAATGTTCCGTTTTGTTGAAATGGCAAATACCTTCGTTTAAGACGTCACATACGTCCTCATTGATTAATTTGGTCAGATCTTGCGTAAGATCTTGTTACAGAGCACCCCCCCCCCCCGCACACACACACACACACGCACCTTTTCCTAGTCAATCCGCCCCCGACCCATAAATCCGTCCGTGGCTTCAGTTAGGTATGTTTATTATTTCTTCATCAAAAAAGGTTCGAGTGCATAAATATTTTTAATCTTGACTTAGCATGGTGTGCGTAGCGCACTGGGTGTATTACTAAAGTAGAATTGACAAAAGCTCCAGCTACTGACACTTTCAATTCAGAGTGCAGTTGTACTCCTAACACCGGGCCTGTTTTCCTCGTATAGATTCAAAATTTCACACAATTAGAAACTCACTAAAATGGAGCTCCTACACAGGTCTAATTTTGGACCCATGCAAGTGCTGCCATAATTATAGTATAGGTTGGCTGAAACCTGCACGTTTATTAGGCAGAACATATTGTTCCCATTAAGTCTTCGATGTTCTGGGTTTCTCGCTCCTCGCGGCAACTCTCAGTGGTTCTCAGCTAACCTCTCTAAAAACTAAGTTTCGCCAAACACCCGCGCGCATCACAATATCGTCCCGGAGCATTGTAGACAGCAGTAACACAGCATTTCTTGATGCTGATCAAAAAATCAGGGCCATGCTCTTTGTTCCTAAACCTGATATCGTTGCTCGAGTTGGAACCTTAAATCTTGAATTTCTGGCCTTCCTTTCGAAGAAACAGTATTTGGGAGGACTGTAATAACGCGAAACGAAAACAGAGCGTTTCGGTACCGGACAAGTCGGTACTCGGATATTTCGGTATCCGGTCGTTTCGGCGCCGGGTTTTTGGTGCGCGGGTATTTTTGGGACATCTCTGACGTAGCACCGCTGACCTTGTTTTTTTAGATGAAATCATATTTCTCACTGTCCTCTCTGAGTAAGTATTTTGTACACTTTGCCCCGTACGGGTACACAGGTGTTAGTCTGAACAATGGGTTTTTTATGCTTTCGTTGAAAAAGTGTAACACTATTGCTGTCGCTTGTGTTGTAAAGTTACAGCTTTGGTATTATGACAGTGTAAAAAATAAGAGGATGAGTCGTCATAAAGTGTCTGGTGTGGACGTTTGCGCGAATAAATTGAGCTTCATTGTTCGATTTCTGACACTTCTTCTTATTCTCGGATTACAGCCGTATTGAAGTTGAAAGCAGATCTAGTTGGTAGTTGTTGTACATGGTTATGAAAAACGGCGCACCAGACAATAACAAAGGAGAAACATACAAGACAGGACAGCACTTGACCCGTCGTGTAGGTTCCTCTTTTGTCCTAGTCTTTTGCGCAGTTTTTGATTACTATGTACAAGAGCATTATTTTGTTCTCATGTCAGTCACTTAACAAGCTGAGTATCGTTGGAATATTCGGAAATGGCGTCATTTTCGCCTAGCAAAGAGGGACTTTGTATTTCATTTGACGGTTTCGGATTCCACAATCCGCGATAAAGCGCAAAATATGTGCAGAATGGTATAATGTGAGAAGTCGATTCTGGACCTTGGATATTAATATTTTTGCATCACACATTTCTTTCGTGGCTATGTGTGAACATTGTTGCTCTGGCCGAACTTATATATAAAAGTCTACACTTCATGAATAAGCTCCATAGAACGTTCTTTCGTTAACATTTACGCTGCGAAGTATCCGTATATTAGAAATACTCGTGTCTCCTTAAACGAAGCGAGAAAGGTATTTTTTATATATTTTGTGCAATTAATTTCTGCTGTCTTTGTTTGTAATCTCATTAAAAAAATCAAACGCAACATTCTTAGGTTGGTTGGGAAAGGTTTCTTTCGAATAGAATCTAGGTTTTACATCGAACATTTAGAAAATATAATGCTCACAAATTCAAAACTCGAGACTTTTGGGAAAAACAAGAGTTTACAGATTATACTTACCAGTATTTACTCGATTGTAACGCGACCGCGATTGTAACGCGAGGGGTGACTTTTCACTGCTTCTAGCAAGAAAAATAAATCGCGAATGTAACGCGAAAAGCGACTTGTAATGCGTCCGGCAAAAAAAAAAAAAAGGCCAAATAAAAACTATCGAAGTAGCGTGACACTGGCACATGCATGAAAAATTGCATTTATTTTTCAAATGTTGGCTAGAAGCAATCACCTGCCTCAAGACGTTGTGTCCTTGCTAGTCGTCGTCGGACGAGTTCTCGGAATCCGAGTCCTCCTTCGCACTCTCATCCTCCCAGAGAATGTCGTCTTCCGTGCCATCGAGGGCATTTGAAAGCGAACACTTTTTGAAGGCACGAACTACCATGCTGTGTGGGAGGTCGTACCAAGCGGCAGACACCCACTCGGCAATGACCGAAGCGCTCGGTCGTTTGATTCTTCCTGAGGGTGTCAGGGTTTGATCTTCCCGGATCCAATCGTTGTACAGCTTGCGGATTCTGTCCTTAAACGGTTTGTTTAAGCACACATCGAGCGGTTGCAGAATCGAGGTCATTCCGCCGGGAATGACAGCAAGGTGTGTTTCAGTCTCTGCCAACTTCTTCTTGACCTCGGAGGTGAGGTGTCCGCGGAACGAATCCAGCACGAGGATTGAAGACGGGTGTAGAAGAGCACCTGGTCGCCGGCACCACACTGTGTTAATCCAGTCAAGAACTAAGGAAGCTTCCATCCATCCCTTCTCCTGGCAACGCACAATGACGTTCCTAGGGAACGTTTCCTTTGGAATAGTCTTCCGGCGAAAAATGATGTAAGGGGGCAGCTTGCGGCCATCTGCCAAGCATGCCAGCATTACTGTTATTCTGTTCTTTTCATTCCCAGTTGTCCTAATGCGTACTTCTGGGGCACCAACGCTGTTCACAGTTCTTGACACAGGCATATCAAGATACACAGGAGTCTGATCTGCGTTGCCAATATGCCCCAATGGCATGTTTGAAGAACGGCGCAAATTCATCACAAAGCGCTGAAATTCCAGTAGTTTTCCTTCAAAGTCCTGCGGCAACTTTTGCCGGATGGAGGTGGTCCGGCGGAGGGAAAACCCGTTCCTCCGCATAAACCTCTGCGCCCATCCACGTGACGCTTTGAACTCCGTTCGCGGGATGCCCATCTGCCTAGCAACATCACTCGCTTTGAACTGTATCAGTTCAACGCTGACGGCCATGAGGCGGTTGCGCTGTTCTATGACGTAATCAGCAACACGCTGCTCCAATTCCAAGTAACGGCCGTGGCGAGGCCCACGGAAACCTTTTCGGCCCGGCGCGCACATGAAAAGGCGCTCCCGCTGGAGCCGCCATCCGCGAATGGTCGACTCGTTTACGTCGAGGTTTCGGGCAGCGGCTGAATTGCCGATGTCTTCGGCCAATAAAATGGCACGCCTCTTGAAGCGGGCGTCGTACTGTGCCCGACACGCTGCCATTGTAAGGGCAGCCGAAGGGAGATGAAACACAAGGCAGCCAAAGTCGCCGATGCCACCACACACGACGAACGCAACGTGCACTCCGTCAGAGAAAAAAAGGCGGAAACAAAGAGAGAGTTATTGGCTTGCAGTGGATCCGAATGGCTTTGGCAGGCACATGTTGCCAACATAGGTCGCGGGGCGCCCAAATCTGGCGCCTTCAATTAGGTCTGGGCGTATCGTTGCAATTTTTAGATAACTTTAATTTCGGTATTCGATTGTAACGCGAGGGTTGACTTTAGGCAGCCATAATCTGGAAAAAACTCGCGTTACAATCGAGTAAATACGGTACTTTAAAATAAAAGGCGTGTCGGAATGTGGGAAGCTTGAGTTTTAAGAAAGAGCAATATTATTCTAAGAAAAAGATGAAAGAAGAGAAAGAGAGAGACAAAGAAACAATAAAATAAAATAATATAATAGAAGAAGAAAAAAAGGAAGGAAAAAAGAAAGAAGGAGAAAAGAAAGAAAGGACGAAAGAAAGAAAGGGAGGAATAAAGAAGAAAATAAAGAAGAATAAGACGAAGAAGAAGAAGAAGAAGGAGAAGAAGAAGAATATTTATTGGCTCAGGAGAGCCGCGGCACAGCAGAAAGGCAACGGCCCGTACCATAAAAGCCCACGGTACCACGTCTAGTCATGGTTACTATGTGATGATATAATATACAAGGTGAGGGATAAGTCTTTATCCCTAATTTTGTTTACATATATACATCTACCGAAGGCTGCCGAGGGTCCACGGTGAATTGATCGAAAAAGCTCTTCCACAAGCTGTGTGTCGTCAAACTTCTGCTTTAGCTTTCTCGGTGTCCGATGTTTCTACAATACTCCCCTCCTATACGTAAAAGGCATGGTTTTTGAAGCGCACATGACGTGAAGTAGAATATCTTGGACTTAAGTCTGCTACGAGTCCTAAGTGGAGACTTGATGTTTCTTGTTGAGGTCGTAAGGTGGAAGCCGGGGAGGTGCCGGAGCTAACTCTCTCATGGTTTCTTTGAGTCGGACAACGAAATTAAGGGCGTCAGGAACGACATCGGTTATAGTTAGGGTTCGGAGTTTTCGGTTTAAACCGATAAAAGCCGATAAAAGTACGTCGAATCCGTTTTCTAAAATTCGGTTTTAACCAAAAAAGGTAAGTTTTTTAGGGCGGCGTCGAGGTAGGTGGCGTCGAGGTAGGTGGGGGAGGGGGGGAGAAAGAAGAGAGAGGGCTTTGGAATATTGGACATTGTGTGACGTCTTCGTGATTGACCTCTTCCAAGGTTCAGCATGCCACAAAAGAGGCCTTGGGTTGCCCTTCGTGGGACATCTCTGTCCTTTTTGTGATCGGGCTTAGTGTGCCAAGTTCCCGGTCCTAAACAAAAGTTCGTATGTGGGCTAGTAAGGTTTTTCGCGTCATGCACTTCAGAGGACATCGAGGAAAGCCGTTGATACCTTTCTTAACTTTCTTTCAAACTTTCGTGTAGTTAAGAACATAAATACAATGAATTTTTTTTCCCATTCCGCTGGGCTCTGTGCGGTCATCACCTCATATTGTCACGTCGCCAGAATGGGAAGGAAAAAGAGGCGCGCTGAAGATTATGCCCCTCGAATTCCGCGATTTTGAGGCGTGTCCTGACGGGAGTTGTAGCGAAGACCACGTATGCATATGTGTCGTTATTCTTTGAGTGACCACAAATATCACAGCTACAAGGATCATCTGTTCCGGTGTCCGATAACGTTTCCTTCATATTCACCGAAAAAAAAAAAACGGTAAACTTTTTTTGTGAATAAATATACACAAAAAAAGAGAATTGAGTTTTAAAGTAAACACCAAAAACAACTACGCCGAATTTTTGAGAAAAATAAAAACCGAAAACGCGGAACCCTAATTAGAGTATAGTAAAAAAACTCACCGGGGGGGGGGGGGGGGCGAAGTGTCGTGTGCCGTAAGTGAATTCAGCGGGTGTGCCAGTAACGTCAGAATTGTAGGCCGTGCGAAAACCAAGTACACCAAGGTTCAGTGCCTCAAACCGATTGCCTGATTTAATCCGCGCTTTGAGTGATGTCTTCAGCTGTCGATGAAATCTTTTTGTCCATCCGTTGGCAGCTGGATGATACGCAGTCGTACGAATTCGGGATACTGCAAAAAGGCGCAGAAGCTCAGTAAACAAGTGGGACTCAAATTGACGGCCTCTGTCGGTTGTTACTGTGTCTGGCACACCGAAACGCGACAACCGCATTGTTACAAAAGCCGAAGCAACTAATTCAGGTGTTATGTCTGTTAAAGGCGTTGCCTCAGCCAAAAGGGCGAATCGTCCTATGCTGGTTAAAATATATACAAATCCGTGTGATGGAGGTAGAAGACCAACAATGCCGATGTGGACATAGGCGAATTTGGCATCCGGTGGTATGAAGCGAGTGACTGGAGCTATTTTATGTCTCTGGACTTTAGTTGTCTGGCACTTAAGGCACTTTCTTGCCCATTCGCGTACGTCGGTGCTCATTTTGCGCCTGACAAAACGCGATGTGACCAACCTTTGAATTGCACAAATACCTGGATGATCCAGCGAATGCAGTGAGTCCTAAACTGGACGACGGAATTCGGCAGTGATGAGTGGTCATGGCGTGTGAGTGGAGACGTCAAATGTCACTACTTCGTCACGGCCGAGAATTCGGACGACTTAGAGCTTAAAAGCTGGAATTCCAGAGCGTAGAACTCGAAGTTATTCTTTGTGTTCTTTGTGATTCGGCGAGGCGACGAAAATCGATGTGATGGAAGAGGTTCGTCTTAGCGGACTGTACACTGACACGGTATAAAGTGTCGGCCGCAGGGTTGTTGGATCCCTTCACGCGTCACACATCTACCGTAAAAGTTATGACGACAGCCATTTGCCTAATTTTATGTGGTGAATAACCATCTCTGCCAGATTTTAAAGCACCCTTTACTTTCGGCGAAGACTAGTGATGAACTTATCAACTGCGCCAAATGATACTTTAACAGGGTTGCAAAATTGGACATCCGACAATGGACTTAAAATTAATAGTAGTAAAACCAAAGCAATTATCTTTCGAACCAAAAATAAAAGCGTTTTTATAACGAAACGTCTCGTAATAAATTCAAATGTTATAGAGATAGTGGAGAATTTCAAAAGTCTTGGCGTTATTTTTAACCAGTATTTGTCTTGGGACGACCATGTAAGCTATATACTTCCTGGATTGTCCAGGGTCATTGGATTAGTCTCAGGAAACCGTTTTATTTCACCAAACAACGTTAAACTACTTATATATCAAACTCTATTTACATCCCACTTAAACTACTGCCACCTGGTATGGGGTACAACCACCAGTTCAAATCTACAAAAAATACGTATATTACAAAAAAAAATTTGTCCGCCTCATCGCTAATATTTCTTATATTTCAAGCACCGAGGGTTTGTTTGAAAAATATAATTTGTCGCGTGTTTTCGATATGTATATGTATAAACTTATGGTCCGCTTTAAGATAGAAAAAAAGAAACGTGGATATTCTGGCCAAACTTTCCAAACTAAGGGAACATGTTACCTCCTATCCAACTCGTTCGGCGGCACGCTGGGCTGTGCCTCCTTTGCCATAACAACTACTCCATGCAGTCTCTAAAGTATATGTTACCTACTTTACTAAATCTCCTCTTAAACAAAAACGTTGATATAATGTCTGTCACAATGCAAGATTTGTTTTCTTATTTGAATTGAATATATTAGTTTTATGCGATAGGTTGTAAGCTATTTTTGTATACAATGTTGACATTTTTGCTGTTGCTTTGTATTTTAATCTGTCATGTGGAACTGTAAGGGAGCAGGGGGCTCCGTCAAGCTGTTAAACAGATTTTTCCCTCCGTTTCCTCCATTCCTGTATCGAATGGGAAATAAACCTTATTTAATAATATTATTATTAAATGTCAGTGGTTTGTGGTCTATTAATATGTGAAAAATGCGACCCTAAAGGAAGTATCTAAAATGTTTGATTGCTAGATAGATAGCTAGGAGCTCTCGCTCAAACGCGCTGTATTTCTGTTCGGTTGGACGTAACTTTTTAGAGCAAACCGAAAGGGGTTGCCAATGCTGCTCAACCTGTTCCTGTAGGACCACCCTGACCCTTTCCTCGGACGCATCAGTGATGATGAGTGTTGGGGCGTTCGGCACTGAATGGTGGAGCATTGTATCGTTGGACAGATCAATTTTAATTTTCTCAAATGCATGCAATTTTTTCCTCTGTGCAAATCATCTCTTTTTTCGATTGTGCTTTGCTAGGCAAGATATCGGCAAGCGGTTGGGTTTTTGTGGCACATTCAGAGAGGAACCATCTAAAGAAGTTGATGAGGCCGACAAATTCTCGCAGTTGTTGGATGGTCCTTGGTCTTGGGAAATCGACAATTGCCTCAACCTTGTCAGGCAGTGGCTTTACTCCAGAACTACTTATGTAGCGCCCCAAGAAAGTCAATTCGGAGACTCCGAATGAGCATTTCGCAGGGTCAGTGACGAGACCATTGTCTGCTATGTGTGTTGGAAGGAGGCGAAGATGCTCAATGTGTTCTTCATGTGCCTTGCTTGCTACTAGAAGGTCGTCTAAGTACGCAACGCAACTATCTAATCCATCTGTGACTTGGTGAATTAAGCGCTGAAACGTCTGTGCTGCATTTGGGAGTCCAAAACGCATTCGGACGAACTCTTACAAGATGAAAATTTTGATTATCGTCGTCTTTGGGATGTCAAGAACTCCACAGGTCTTTAATGATATGCCTTAAAAAAATAAGTTTTGAGAAAATAGTTGTGTCATGTAGATTATGGCGAAAATCTTGACTGTGGGGTATGGGATATTTATCGGCCATTGTGACATTCAAAGCCTGATAATCTACGCTTTGGTGCCAATCAACGGACGTGGCTTTGGGCACCATGTCCGTAGGGGGTAGGACCAAGAGCTTTTCGATTGCCGTATAATTCCCAGCTCCAGCAATGGCCAAATTCCTGTTTCACGGTTTTAGTCGTCCTGGTGCAAGTCGACGAGCGTGAGCGTGGATCGGTGGTTCGGTTTTGACAATGTGCTAAGTAGCAATGTGCTTTAGAAGACGCATTACGTTGCACGGCCGAATGAGATCAGGACATTTGTCTAGAAGTTTGTTGTAGATGTTGTTCAGACATGGTAGGAAAGCTTGGCGAGGTAGTGTAGTGACTATTCTTGCTGCAGCGAGACGTGTCGTGAGGTCAAAGAGTCGAGAGTTTCAAATGCCCAACCAGAGTTCGAATAAGGGAGAGAAAATCCGCCCCAAAATAGGGTGATTTACATCAGCCACAAGAAGAACCCATCGGAAAAGGCGCGGAAACCTGAAATCAAGTGTAGGCGATTTCTGACAGTACGTGGTAATTGCTTGCAGATTTTATGTGGTGTTTTTGAGACTCGCGTTTCTTTGCGGAAAGTTGTATCCCGCTGACTTGTGCTCCCGTGTCAACCGAAAATTTACATTGGTGTGTGTTTCCACGCTGAAAGAAGGTAACCTGTGAGCTTGAAAACTTGACCGGTCCCCATATTAAGTGCTGCGGGCATTTTCGTTCCATCAACTGCAAGGAGGGGACCAGTGGCGGGCTTGGGCACTGAAATGTTTATGGTACCAGAATAACTATTGTTGCCTCAATGGGCTAGTTGAAGGAAGGTGCTTTGCTCGAGGTGGCTCAGGCGGACGTAATAAACCTTGTCCTTTGGCAGCCACCTGGTCCACTAGCATCGAGACGTTTTCTTGAAGGTGCCTAAATTCTTCGAGGGTCGGACAGGGGGAGGGCCGCGGCCCAGCCAGTCGTTGGTGGACTGCAAGCCAGCTTGAATGTTGTGGGGCGCTGCATCAAGGAGCTTGTCAGCTAGTTCGACAAGGTTGTCGATTCTATTATGGCCAGAAGTGGTTAAAATCCTGCGCTCATTGGGTGAAAACCACTGCAGAATAAGTTGACGTAGGATCGAAGTGTCTACGGCTGAGGCCTGGGCTTCCCAAGCGTTGTTTCATACGGCGATGGAGTTGGGAAGGGTCTCAGTTTCAGAGTTCCTCAATCATGAGAAGCTGCTGCAGCCGGCGCTGCCCTGAAGCGATTCTTCAACGGATCAAGTCATTCCTTAGATGATCTTAGGGATCTTGGGCAGGGGAGAAATTACTATGTAACGTACCTCCGAGTCCTCGGTTAAAGACAGCGACGTGACAATTTCTCGGGATTTCGTCATCTGAGAAGTGATGATCCGGCGAGCGAACTCTTGTTCGATTTCAGCAAACCAAAGTTCCGGGTCCGCCAGCCAGAACACCGGGAGCCGTCGGGTGACCGAAATGAGTTGTTGAGTTAACCGACGAGTTAACTCGTCCTGGTGTCGGTCTTCGTCGGCTTCAGCCATGTCGTACAGTACTGGTTTCCAAGGCATTCGGCACCACGGAGGTGGGCCATCAGGAGTAGAGGTAAGGATACTAGAGCGGGGCGGCCTGACGGTGCTGGAGGTGTAGTAGACCCCGTCCGTGACACCAAATGAGGGATAAGTCTTTCTCTCACTTTATTTACATATATACGTCTACCGAAGACTGCCGCGGGTTCATGGTGAATTGAACAAAGAGCTCTTCAAAGAGTTGTCTCGTCATGCTTCTGCTTCTTTTTTTCCTCGGCGCCCCATGTTCCTACAAATGTATTATATAATAGGCGGTTATTGTTTATTAGAAAATTATCCGATGTCTGAATCACACTAAAAAGTATAATTGCGAAGCAATGTAGGTATTGATAAGCCTTCGAACGAACATTTCTTATTTGACAACATACCAAACCGAGCAAGCGCGTTCCGAAATGCCCGGTACCGAAATAAACACTTATCGAAATAACCGTGCACCGAAAGCATTCTCTCCCGAAACGTCCCGTACCGAAATCTCCTCGACCGCGTGAGACTCATAGCATATATCAAAAATAAATTTTCACACTTTACCTAAATTTACCTCACTGCTATGGAGCGTTGGGTATTGCCAGCATTATAAGCTCCTGTCAAATTTCTTATCCGAGTACACCGGCACACGGAGTTCGTATAGGCTATGCAAATGATCATGGGTACTGGAGACTCCAGCGAGACTGTAAGGCGCAAGCTGTTCAGGCCAAATGGAAGCAGAAAGGAGGTTGGTTTCATCGTTCGGAACGAGAAACACCTTGATTTCATGCATTGCAGGCGTAGTATATAATGAAAAATGAAAGCAAATTGTTTTTGGAGGGTAAAAATCACCTAGACAGTGCGTAAGGTTGACACTGTTTAAGCCTAAAACTCAGTGAAGATTTCTTTTGCCACCAGCTAGATTCACGCCTGTAACTGAAGCTAGACTTCTGGTAAATTTTAAGGAATACTAAACCTCACGAGGTGCACACTTTTTGATATCTCCAAAACACTTCGAATGGTGACAAGCTATTGCAAAATCAACTGAGTTTCGCCCTCCGCAATGGAGTCAAAGTGAGATATAAAGTTCGCGTTTTGCTTTTTTCGATGCGCTTCGAACTTCGCCCTCGGCTTCACGTTTGTAAAGAAAATGAATGACCTCAATGGTTTTGTAAACCTTTGTGGTCAATTACATGAGATTTCTTTGTACAAATTACTTGTGGCTGCGGTCAGCAGCTCCCGCACCTCCCTCCCTGATACCCTCAGAGCAATCAAGTTTGGTGTGACACGTAGCGCCATCTAGCTAAATATGTGCGCAACACTGGAAAGGGCCTTTCGCCAGTATGCTTCCTCGTGGGGCTGTTCACGCATCAATTTGAAGGTGTTGACTCGTGCGTTTTTGGTCTCTTATTCTTTAAATTTCTATCTGATGTCGCAGAAGACCAAACCTCGAAGTGTGGGCACTGTTGCGTACCGGACTGTCGCAGCCCCGGAAGCTTTGCAGGCGTGAAGCTCCGCAGGATTTTCCGTCGAGGCCGTAATAAAAACAACGCCGTCAGATATAAATAAATGCCATAACATGTGTGAAAGAAGCATTCTGTTCGCATTGCCTGACTTCAGATGGCATTCTAAATATGCCATTTTATGATATTTGAAATTAATGCGCTTGACGCCCGAAGTTGTCTTTCGATTTCGATGCGATAGCTATCTAGAGTCGAAAAAGGTATTTGACATTCTCACTGCGCTCTGCTCTGCGGTCACATCTTAATCAAACAACGTTTTGTGGATGTTTGAGCGTTACCGGAGTGAATGTCTTCCTCCGCTTCGCCGGTTGCAGAGTGGACTGCCGTCTGCATCTTTAGCGTGATGGCAGCGGCTGTCCGAGCCGATTGCTGTATTTCGACCCGTGTCTCTACGAGTCTCTAACTTAGTCCCTGCTGTAAGCAAACAGTCTGCTAAAAAGAAATTACCTACCTCACGAAAAATTGTTGTTTATGAAGCGTTCATTTGTGTTCTTATGTAAAAGTTAACAGTATTTTCAATCTGACGGGAACAAGCACCAGCTTGCGACGAGCCACTGCGTACGATACCACCCAAACTACAGCCAGCTTGCACAAAAACACATTCCTAGGACACCATAATCGCCGTCCCTGCTATGATGAGGTGACTGGAAACACGCTGATCATAAAAATCAGGTCAGCTATCAAATCAAATCAAATGTTTATTTCCAGAGAAAATTCATGCAAAGTGGAAGAGTTCACTTGAAAACAAAAGGGTGCGTGAAAGCGAGAGGAGGGGGGGGGGCTGCTGGTTCCGCTTTTGTAGAGGAGGAGGCTCGACGAAGACTTCGCTTTTGCAATTTTGAGTCGCAAACAAACAACGTAAAGAAATAAGAAAAAAAAACTGCCTCGTCTACTTGCGTTCATTTGTATTTGGCGGTAATATGAGAACGTTCAATTTTTGTTGTGCTGGTTCCCGTTTAGGGTTGTCTCTACCTATCAAGGAAGCCACCTACTAAAGACACAACCACACGCGCATGCACATTATATTATTTAACGTTTAATACATTTTTAATACAGACGGTAGTGTAGTGAGCGAGAACACGAGGCTCCGAGTTGTTAATAACCCAATCTCACGAGGGCGCGCCGGCTGGTGCTGCCGATTTTAGACGTCCCAGTCTTGCCTCATTTGGCCACGGTAGCACTGGTGATGAACCGACGGTGGAGCGCTCTGGAACCCTGCCCAGCACCTACACCCTAGGGAAAAAAAGTAATCATGTCTTATTTCTGCGGTTGATATCGGCATTGCGTCTGGTTGAGATGAGGCCGCCGTGCCCCGATTGCATCTACGGGAAACGTCCTTTTACGTTAGCGAGGAAAGGCGCAATTCTAGCAGTTATATCCAGAAGTCTCAAGAGCGCGAAGACGAAATATCACTCAAGTAAACCTCCAGACAAAATAACAGGGGAAGATGTGAAATAATGTTTGCATGTGCAGGAGTACGTTTTAACGTACGGCTTATTGTATTCTGTTTGAATAATATTGAAAACGTCGTGGGTGTTTTACGAAAATTAGGTCTTCGTGTAAATGTGGATACGAGAGGCGCTAGTTTTGGTGTTTGTGCCCATCAACACGCCACTGTAATCAAATTGTATAAGCGCGCTTTATAACATTCAAAAAGGGTGATGTTTTATAGTACATTGGATTCTGATATTTTTATTTTACAAATAAAAGAAACAGATCGTTTCTAGGCATTTCTTTGTGTGTGTTTTTTTTCCGGGCGACTTCTGCGACAGTTTTGACTTTACACATTTACTTCCCAGTCCGTGGGTCTCACTATTCGTTTCGCACCGGAACGTGTTTTGCACGATGGCACTGCTTTGCAACTCACGGATGAGGCAAACTACACACAAACATTACGATGTTTGCACGTCCTTGCTCATCTCTTATTATGCTGCGTAACCTATGAACTGCTATTATTTGATTACTTCGAATAAACAAGCGGGCAAAGCTGTGCTGCCAACGAGAACGAAGCGCCGCAAGCAGACGTCTGAGGTGAAACAACCTTCACTCAGGCGTTATCGGCGTTGCCGCTGCAGTGCGAAATTTTCACTGCAATCGACATTAGCATAGATGGTGTAACA
The DNA here is from genome assembly GCA_037355805.1 of Ixodes ricinus. Taxonomy (NCBI): domain Eukaryota; kingdom Metazoa; phylum Arthropoda; class Arachnida; order Ixodida; family Ixodidae; genus Ixodes; species Ixodes ricinus. The sequence goes on from JAZHYW010008444.1 coordinate 22,375, forward strand.
CTTCTGTAAAACCATTAATATTTAGACGGTACGAGGGACCATGACGTTTTAAGGCATCCTTATTTATTTATAAAAAATCACACTAAAAATAGTCCTTCTGCAGTTTCATAAATTTTACGAACATCGTCGTCCCGACTGCATGGCTGTTGAAAAAAGAATTTTGAGAGTCTGTCGGGATCATTGGAAATATTGCTTACACAAAGGAAAAACGCGTTCAAGACCCTCGAACACAGGAACTGTTCTTCATAATCAGGAACACCGAAAAATTTTTTGAACAAACTCAGGAGACTAAGGAGCTTGAGAAACCAGTTCAGTCGTGTTTGCTTGAGACAGATGCTCGAAGGAATGTAACACGATGAGTCATGATGGACGTAATGGACAATCATGACTGCTGTGTCTCCAATCGTTGTTGTTTTTTTTTTTGAGTGAGGGAAGAAAGTTGTTCTTATAGCATCTTTGTAGAAGGCAGCCTTCATTGTCATTCCTCTACGGGACGCGAAGGATGAAGATGGCGCCTTTCCAGCTCCGCAACATGAAGGCCATTGTCGTTTTTACACTGGTGTTAACGCTAAATGTGTTCGGTTCTTTCCCTACCTCAAGTGACAAATGACATATGTTTTCAAGATTTAGATAACGAAATTCATGCCCAGTTTATTGCAAGAATTGTATAATTGGAACCACCATTCATGCCGCAAACACGCAACAAAATACGCTGCCATAAAGCAGGTTCTTTACAGAATTATACGCTGCTCACCGAAGGTGTACACC
>JAZHYW010008445.1:0-78201 GCA_037355805.1 Ixodes ricinus
TTTATCAGCTGCCACCAGTCTAACACCAACAAGGGTGAAGCTTGCAATTTAAGGTTATGATGATAATGCAATTAAATGCAAAGGTGCAAGCGAGCTGGACAAGAATGACGAAAATAATCCATGGAGAAAGGGAACAAGAGGGACAAAGGACAAACACAAAACTCCAAACACAGCTAGGTGACTGGTGAGCGACCGAAAAAATCCGCCTGGTCCGGGTATCGAACCCGGGACCTCTCCATTACAGGTGGAGCGCTCTGCCAACTGAGCTAACCAGGGCTTAGACGTCAGTAGAGCAAACGGGCTTTATCAGCCGCCACCAGTCTAACACCAACAAGGGTGAAGCTTGCAATTTAAGGTTATGATGATAATGCTATTAAATGCAAAGCTGCAAGCGAGCTGGACAAGAATGACGAAAATAATCCCTGGAGAAGGGGAACAAGAGGGACAAAGGACAAACACAAAACTCAAAACACAGCTAGGTAACTGGTGAGCGACCGAAAAAATCCGCCTGGTCCGGGTATTGAACCCGGGACCTCTCCATTACAAGGTGGAGCGCTCTGCCAACTGAGCTAACCAGGGCTTAGACGTCAGTAGAGCAAACGGGCTTTATCAGCCGCCACCAGTCTAACACCAACAAGGGTGAAGCTTGCCAATTTAAGGTTATGATGATAATGCTATTAAATGCAAAGGTGCAAGCGAGCTGGACAAGTGTGACGAAAATAATCCCTGGAGAAGGGGAACAAGAGGGACAAAGGACAAACACAAAACTCCAAACACAGCTAGATAACTGGTGAGCGACCGAAAAAATCCGCCTGGTCCGGGTATCGAACCCGGGACCTCTCCATTACAGGTGGAGCGCACTACCAACTGAGCTGACCATGGGTTAGACGTCAGTAGAGCAAACGGGTTTTATCAGCTGCCACCAGTCTAACACCAACAAGGGTAAAGCTTGCAATTTAAGGTGGTGATGATAATGCTATTAAATGCAAAGGTGCAAGCGAGCTGGATCAAGAATGACGAAAATAATCCCTGGAGAAGGGGAACAAGAGGGACAAAGGACAAACACAAAACTCCAAACACAGCTAGATGACTGGTGAGCGACCGAAAAAATCCGCCTGGTTCGGGTATGGAACCCGGGACCTCTCCATTACAGGTGGAGCGCACTACCAACTGAGCTAACCAGGGGTTAGACGTCAGTAGAGCAAACGGGTTTTATCAGCTGCCACCAGTCTAACACCAACAAGGGTGAAGCTTGCAATTTAAGGTTATGATAATAATGCAATTAAATGCAAAGGTGCAAGCGAGCTGGACAAGAATGACGAAAATAATCCCTGGAGAAGGGGAACAAGAGGGACAAAGGACAAACACAAAACTCAAAACACAGCTAGGTAACTGGTGAGCGACCGAAAAAATCCGCCTGGTCCGGGTATTGAACCCGGGACCTCTCCATTACAGGTGGAGCGCACTACCAACTGAGCTAACCAGGGGTTAGACGTCAGTAGAGCAAACGGGTTTTATCAGCTGCCACCAGTCTAACACCAACAAGGGTGAAGCTTGCAATTTAAGGTTATGATGATAATGCTATTAAATGCAAAGGTGCAAGCGAGCTGGACAAGAATGACGAAAATAATCCCTGGAGAAGGGGAACAAGAGGGACAAAGGACAAACACAAAACTCAAAACACAGCTAGGTAACTGGTGAACGACCGAAAAAATCCGCCTGGTCCGGGTATTGAACCCGGGACCTCTCCATTACAGGTGGAGCGCACTACTAACTGAGCTAACCAGGGGTTAGACGTCAGTAGAGCAAACGGGTTTTATCAGCTGCCACCAGTCTAACACCAACAAGGGTGAAGCTTGCAATTTAAGGTTATGATAATAATGCAATTAAATGCAAAGGTGCAAGCGAGCTGGACAAGAATGACGAAAATAATCCCTGGAGAAGGGGAACAAGAGGGACAAAGGACAAACACAAAACTCAAAACACAGCTAGGTAACTGGTGAACGACCGAAAAATCCGCCTGGTCCGGGTATTGAACCCGGGACCTCTCCATTACAGGTGGAGCGCACTACTAACTGAGCTAACCAGGGGTTAGACGTCAGTAGAGCAAACGGGTTTTATCAGCTGCCACCAGTCTAACACCAACAAGGGTGAAGCTTGCAATTTAAGGTTATGATGATAATGCTATTAAATGCAAAGCTGCAAGCGAGCTGGACAAGAATGACGAAAATAATCCCTGGAGAAGGGGAACAAGAGGGACAAAGGACAAACACAAAACTCCAGAACACAGCTAGGTAACTGGTGAGCGACCGAAAAAATCCGCCTGGTCCGGGTATTGAACCCGGGACCTCTCCATTACAGGTGGAGCGCACTACAAACTGAGCTAACCAGGGGTTAGACGTCAGTAGAGCAAACGGGTTTTATCAGCTGCCACCAGTCTAACACCAACAAGGGTGAAGCTTGCAATTTAAGGTTATGATAATAATGCAATTAAATGCAAAGGTGCAAGCGAGCTGGATCAAGAATGACGAAAATAATCCCTGGAGAAGGGGAACAAGAGGGACAAAGGACAAACGCAAAACTCCACACACAGCTAGATGACTGGTGAGCGACCGAAAAAATCCGCCTGGTTCGGGTATCGAACCCGGGACCTCTCCATTACAGGTGGAGCGCACTACCAACTGAGCTAACCAGGGGTTAGACGTCAGTAGAGCAAACGGGTTTTATCAGCTGCCACCAGTCTAACACCAAGAAGGGTGAAGCTTGCAATTTAAGGTTATGATGATAATGCTATTAAATGCAAAGGTGCAAGCGAGCTGGACAAGAATGACGAAAATAATCCCTGGAGAAGGGGAACAAGAGGGACAAAGGACAAACACAAAACTCAAAACACAGCTAGGTGACTGCTGAGCGACCGAAAAAATCCGCCTGGTCCGGGTATTGAACCCGGGACCTCTCCATTACAGGTGGAGCGCTCTGCCAACTGAGCTAACCAGGGCTTAGACGTCAGTAGAGCAAACGGGCTTTATCAGCCGCCACCAGTCTAACACCAACAAGGGTGAAGCTTGCAATTTAAGGTTATGATGATAATGCTATTAAATGCAAAGGTGCAAGCGAGCTGGACAAGTGTGACGAAAATAATCCCTGGAGAAGGGGAACAAGAGGGACAAAGGACAAACACAAAACTCCAAACACAACTAGGTGACTGGTGAGCAACCGAAAAAATCCGCCTGGTCCGGGTATTGAACCCGGGACCTCTCCATTACAGGTGGAGCGCTCTACCAACTGAGCTGACCATGGGTTAGACGTCAGTAGAGCAAACGGGTTTTATCAGCTGCCACCAGTCTAACACCAACAAGGGTGAAGCTTGCAATTTAAGGTTATGATAATAATGCAATTAAATGCAAAGGTGCAAGCGAGCTGGACAAGAATGACGAAACTAATCCCTGGAGAAGGGGAACAAGAGGGACAAAGGACAAACACAAAACTCCAAACACAACTAGGTGACTGCTGAGCGACCGAAAAAATCCGCCTGGTCCGGGTATTGAACCCGGGACCTCTCCATTACAGGTGGAGCGCTCTGCGAACTGAGCTAACCAGGGCTTAGACGTCAGTAGAGCAAACGGCTTTTATCAGCCGCCACCAGTCTAACACCAACAAGGGTGAAGCTTGCAATTTAAGGGTATGATGATAATGCAATTAAATGCAAAGGTGCAAGCGAGGTGGACAAGAATGACGAAAATAGTCCCTGGAGAAGGGGAACAAGAGGGACAAAGGACAAACACAAAACTCAAAACACAGCTAGGTGACTAATGCGCGACCGAAAAAATCCGCCTGGTCCGGGTATTGAACCCGGGACCTCTCCATTACAGGTGGAGCGCTCTACCAACTGAGCTAACCAGGGGTTAGACGTCAGTAGAGCAAACGGGGTTTTATCAGCTGCCACCAGTCTAACACCAACAAGAGGTGAAGCTTGCAATTTAAGGTTATGATGATAATGCAATTAAATGCGAAGGTGCATGCGAGCTGGACAAGAATGACGAAAATAATCCCTGGAGAAGGGGAACAAGAGAGACAAAGGACAAACACAAAACTCCAAACACAGCTAGGTGACTGGTGAGCGACCGAAAATATCCGCCTGGTCGGGGTATCGAAACCGGGACCTCTCCATCCTCTTTTTTCGGTCGCTGACCAGTCACCTAGCTTTGTTTGGAGTTTTGTGTTTGTCCTTTGTCCCTCTTGTTCCCCTTCTCCAATGATTATTTTCGTCATTCTTGTCCAGCTCGCTTGCACCTTTGCATTTAATTACATTATCATCATAACCGCTAAATTACAAGCTTCGCCCTTGTTGGTGTTAGACTGGTGGTGGCTGATAAACCGCGTTTGCTCTACTGACGTCTAATCCCTGGTTAGCTCAATTGGAAGAGCGCTCCACCTGTAATGGAGAGGTCCCGGGTTCGATACCCGGACCAGGCGGACTTTTCGTTCGCTCAACAGTCATCTAGCTGTGTTTGGAGTTTTGTGTTTGTCGCTTTGTCCCTCTTGTTTCCCTTCTCCAGGGATTATTTTCGTTATTCTTGTCCAGCTCGCTTGCACCTTTGCATTTAACTGCATTATCATCATAACCTTAAATTGCAAGCTTCACCCAAGTTGGTGTTAGACTGGTGGCGGCTGATAAAACCCGTTTGCTCTACTGACGTCTAACCCCTGGTTATCTCAGTTGGTAGAGCGCTCCACCTGTAATGGAGAGGTCTCGGGTTCGACACCGGATTAGGCGGATTTTTTTCGGTCGCTCACCAGTCACCTAGCTGTGTTTAGAGTTTTGTGTTTGTCCTTTGTCCCTCTTGTTCCCCTTCTCCAGGGATTATTTTCGTCATATTTTATCCTGTGCGAGGATAACGTTTCGTGATTCTCATATGATGATCAGATAAAGATTATAAGCTATCACCAAGTAAAATAGTAGGTTAAGCACCCCGCGATGTAAACTGTGATAAATAAGATAAACCTGCATTCAAAATGAGCAGTTCTTGGGGCATCAAAGTCGGCACTTTATACTCAGGCTTTCCTCGATGTACCCATTTAATAAAAGTTTTTTCTAACCAGATCCCACTGTCCGTGCTACATATATGTCACAGGTTCCTTCTGTTGATGACTTGCACAGCCGCCACGCGTGCCAAGACTGAATTCCATGAAAGACGCGCACCGTCAGCCACTCTCCCTTTTTTTTTTTGTTGACGATACCGAACAAGCTTATTTTCGTCCAGATACGCAAGATTCACCAAGTTTTCAGATAGAAAGCTCGCCATTGTCCTGGCCGTCTGAATGGCGTTTTTTGAACGTTCTTTCAGGTTGTTCAATGTGGCCTGGTTGCTTCACGAGTCTCTCAACTCCGTCGCATGCATTTTCCCATATGCAGATGCAAAACATAACCACTGGGCTTGTGGGCAATCATTCTGTGCAAACTGGTGAAGCTGGTTGCGATTCTTAAAACTAGTGGCGGCCCGTCGCTTACGTACGGCACGTGCGAGTATACCGCAACGTTGTCTTCAACCCACTGTTTCACTTTTTCTGGAGCCAAGCACGTGTGAGCGACGTCGTCACAGAGGTCCTCACTGATGATAGAAACGCTTTTTTTATTTTCTTGTCGTCACTACACATGTAAATATTGTAACTTTGTTTTCTTCAGTGGTATGCTTTAACTTTGTCGAAGCACAATGGTCAAGTTTTCAGCAAAGTCAAAATGAAAGACAATGCTATCGCGTTGCATGCAGCTGCTTTTCATCGTAGATCGCTTTATCTTGCGTTTGTCGGATATGGTTGTAGAAATATTCAACTTTCAACCGTTACTTGAAGAACTTTTAGAAAAGTCTCAAAATCCAATTTTTTTCACAAGGTCGCCGGATGTTTTTAGCACAATCTCTTCATCCTCTGGGATATGAAGTTCATGGGGTGTAAAATACTTGCCTTTTGGGCAGTGAACACGGTCTCCTTAAAGACACAGACTTGTTAGTAGGTCGCACAGAAATGCTGAGTTCTTTTCACCAGTGTTAAATGTTGATCCTTTAACGTTCTCTTCAGCGGAAATACAAAGGTAATAATCGGCGCAGAGCACACAAACGCACACTTCCTAGTGTGGAATGCATTTGACCCATCTAGGGCGCAATGAATGAAGTTTCGTCAGCACAACGACGGAATCAGGATGCTTGTCTTTGTAAACGCGAAGGGCCTTTCGGAATGAGCGTGTCAGGAAGCGCTTTGGTACGAACGCTTTCTCTCCGTCGAGCATGACAGAGATCACGTCTGGTTGGGACCTTGGCGCGAACATCGTAGCTCGTCTTTCGTGTAGTACTCTAGGGCAGCAGACAGGTTCTCAGGGCTCACCTTGCACCTGGCGTAAGGATCCGGCTCATACCACGCTCCATGCTTTTACCTACCTAAACGTAAACACTGTCGCCATGTTAACCTTTGCTAGGTTTGCATTGCGACAGTGTTTAAGCTCTATCGTACTTAGGCGGCCGCTCGAAGTATTGGGGGGTTCTGCTCTCTGTCGGTGTGCCTCTTTGTGCCTGATATTATTGCCCGCGAAGCCAGCGAGCGGTATGGCGACCGGCATGACTGCTCAGTAAACAGGCATCGGCGGCCATCTTTTGCTGGCTGAAGCGAACCCCCTCATCCTTGGTAGCGAGCGGGGAAATGCGAAAAAAGATTGTATGGGCCGTTTTGCCAGAACTAGCGACGAGTGTCGCCTGCTACTTCAGTCAACTATTGCGCCATAATCGTGATCTCCACGAGGAAATGATTGTTGCTAGCCACAAAAGACTATCACGCAGAAAGAGAATGCGTGAACATGTTTTTATTCTAGATATAAGTCAGGGACGTATATGAGAGAGAGATGGAGATAGAGGGTAAGAGAGAGTTGCATATCGTGCCGTATGAAAATAAAGTAAACAAAGTTCCCAATGGCCGATGGCTGCGTTTTATTTTTTTTTTAAATTTCCATCGGAACTTTTTGTATTTTTATTTTTTTCCCACGTTTGCCTAAATATATCCTGACTATCGTACCACTCAGATACCTTTTTTATTTTGATATATTAACCATATATAAGCCGAACACTATCTGCAAATTATACGATAATGATTAAATTATTTCATTAGATACAGGCCTCCAAGTTATGCCATTTGTCATTCGAGCAGGCATGTTTGGCAATTTTTCTTAAAACACTGTAATAAATAAAATTTAAATAAATAGTAATATTTTATATTACAAACAAGCTGTACCCATCGTTTGCGTCTAAAAAAATAAGAAGTCTCCTAAGATTATCGTTTTAGTTATTTGCTCTCCAACATGCCCCCTCCATCAGTGCGCGTAAATGCAACTGTCCACCTGTTCATGCCTTATAAATTTTTCTGTCCCCAAATATTTTTTTCTGGTCAAAACTAAGTTTGGATTTGTTTATACCGGACACTAGACAATAGCATATAAAAATACCAGGTGATTTAAAAATATCGACCAGTCAACCTTTGGTCTATCTTATCTGAAATCACCTTGGTGAGTTTAGCAACGTTTCAAGCAAATATGATGTAATAAAATCCTGAGGAGTACCACTTTCAATTCAATTCATTTTATTTACTTCCATAATAAATAAATGTGCTATGGAGGCAGGAGAAAAAGCTTCAGAATCGCAGCTTGACGAAGACCTTGCTTTAAAGAAGCTTGTCTATTGCCAGCAAATGCGCTGGTGCTGCTGCTTTGTGCTTATCTCATTTCATCAGGTGCTCCTTGTCGCGGGCAAAGTCGATGTAAGTTTGGTCACTGCATAGCCGGCATGACAATTCCTCAACCACTAACGCTCGAACGGTATAAACGTCGCCTTTGTTGTCACTTTTCCATTTGATTTGGATGTGAGTCATGGTAGACAGAGAAACACGTTGCGCCCAAGACCAAGGATACGGCAAGCGTACGGTAAACCAACGTGGTGCACAATGGCAGCCAAACGAACGAGAATGGATTGTATCCGCCTTGGCCTGCGGTACTTATATTGGGGGCAGCCTGCGCCAGCTATCGACGTTCTCTTGGGAGTGACCGCCCTGATTCAAGAAAAGTTTTTTAACAGATGTACGGTGCAGTATATTACATTTCTGAAGCGTCGAAAAACTTCTTGCGTTTCCCAAGTGCCGGAAGTTTTTGAATATAAATCATCGCAACCTTTCATTTTAAACTTAGAGCATTTGAACGGTTAAAGATTGTAAAACATTGGGTTCAGTGACGGATACTTTCGCTGACGTCGGTAAATTTGGACGCTTTCAGGCTGCGTGTCTGGCAACAGTTCATTTGAGCTTAGTTCAATATCAAAACCACAAATGCCGGTCGCGCGGACGCGCGCTTTGCCCCCGCGTTGTTACCATTGCGGTGACTGAATCAATTGAGTTCGTGTTTTTCGTTCTGGGCGTTCTGTAGCTTGGCCAGGTATAAAGTAAGGCCGGGAGAAGCGGTGCTGGGTGATGAGGTGCCCGGTGATGTGGTGCCCGCGGTGATGCGGAGCCTCAGAGAAAGCAAAGAAAGCGAAGAAAGCGTTACAAGAAGTATTTGTAGGATCAAGGTTACGAAATGCCGGGGCGCAAGAAGCGCAGACTACACACGGGGAATGCATTTGGAGGCGTCGCTGGCGCCAGTGACGCTGTGTCCCGTCCTAAAGCAGGAGAGAACTCAGTGGTGCTATACGACGACATGCAAGGAGCATACTCCTCTAGCGGTGACGAGAACATCCCTCCCACCGCTACTAGCGCGATGCTGAGCACACCACTTAGCAGCGATGACGGTGCAGACTCATCGAGCAACGACGAAAGTGTCCTTCCTGCAGGCAGTAAGTCTGGCTCAGTAACGTCAGAAATCAGCGAACTGGTAATAATCGCTCAATGTTCTTTAAAGTATATTAGGTGGATATTGTTTCTGCAGCCAGCAAAACAACGCGGTGAAAAAGTTGTAGGCAGATGTCCCCTATTTGGTCTCGTAAAAAACGCGCTGTTAAAGCATATATTTAAAGCTGTATACGTAGCTCAGTGGGAAGATGTCCGCTTCACACGAGGCGGCCCCATGTTCAATCTACAGTGTGGTCATACTGTTTTTTTTTCAAACATTTGGCGACATTTACACATTTCTTTTTTTACAATTATCGCTGAAAACAAAATGTTGTGGGAGAAACGCCGCTGAACTAAAGGGTATGGGACTTCCTGTCCGGGGTGCTATCGGGGACAGCAGAACTTGGACAGCAAATATTTCCACTACTAGTGCTCTACGCGATCCAGCTGAAAAATTTCATAGATACCAATTAGGTGTTTGGACAAAAAAACACCAGTACAGACCAATCGAACCAGTTAGACTTTTGACTTCTAAATATAACCTGATGGGTTTTCAACGAGAACCCAATGATTTTCAGTACGGCGCAGTTGAAAAATCCCATTGGTACATGCTAGGTTTCGAATAAAAACCCATTAGGAGCTGATTGGAAGCATTTAGGTTTTTGGACTTCTGATCGGTTTCCAATTAGAACCCATTCATTTTCAATAGGGGCGATTAAGGAACTGCCTTCTGACTATGGCTCTGCCTTTTCGCATAAAAGAAAAAGTTTTTAAAAACACTCTCATGTAAAGATATTGTGAAAACATATAAAAAAATTCAACACATTTCTGGGAAGTAATGTAGAAAGCTTCAACGCATATCCTAAATCGTGATGCTCAAAAGAGGAAGGATGTTGCAGTGGAGTGCAAGGAGCTCGGCAGTAAATCTAGAAAAGCGGTGAGTAATATAAACTAATGTGTTTTTTTTTTACTTTTTCGAGAATGGCAAGCTCAATCCTGGCTGTCGAATCAGCCAAGGTGAAAGCGTGCTGCTGGTAATTGGCCCTAGCCTGCGCCATCATGGTAGAAAAAAGCGGCCGAAAGCCTGCTTCTTGTGATTGAAGCTCATCTGCCGGAAGGAGCATTGTTTTCAATGCCAAAGTACCTGTTTTATAAGCAGTTTTCAGGGTGTAAAAAGCTAGCTAATCTTCATTTCTTCTGCCCAGACACAATGATGTATATTAGAGCGCCTAATGATGAGGACAATGACATCCGTGAGCTGACTGCGAAAGCAGGCACGCGATTTCGAAATCGACAAAGAATGGTACTTTTTTATTCAGAGTAGCGATGTGGGCGAGTTGGTTCATGCTTAGAAATAAAGGAAACAGCGCGCAAACGACAAGGACGGGAGGAAAAGGAGTACACAGGACGAGCGCTGACTGACAACTGAATATTTATTGAAAAGGACCCAACGAAGAAACACCCACAAAAAAACACTCGCATCAACACGTGTCCATGAACGTAATCTCCTTCTTATGTAAATACACAGAAGTTTGACTCACGCAGTTCTGTTCGCCCTCCTTCTTTATTTCATACGCTTCTAAGATTTCCCTGGCTGTTTTATCAGCTCCCCTCCCCATGATTGTGATGTTATTGAAATCAGGATGACATTTGCATATTCCGCAGTGCAGGGGCAAATGCCCTCCTGCTGTTGAACGAAGCGACCAGTCATGTTCGCGTGCCCTTTCATTTACGCAACGCCCCGTTTGCCCGATGTAAACTCTTCCACAGCTTAACGGGATCCTATACACCACTCCGATCGCGCAATCCACATACTTCTTTCTGTGGTTCTAAAGTGTTCTAAAGTAGCCGAGAGGAGGGGGGTGGGAACCAATGCACTGTAAACCACAGAAAGAAGTATGTGGATTGCGCGATCGGAGTGGTGTATAGGATCCCGTTAAGCTGTGGAAGAGTTTACATCGGGCAAACGGGGCGTTGCGTAAATGAAAGGGCACGCGAACATGACTGGTCGCTTCGTTCAACAGCAGGAGGGCATTTGCCCCTGCACTGCGGAAAATGCAAATGTCATCCTGATTTCAATAACATCACAATCATGGGGAGGGGAGCTGATAAAACAGCCAGGGAAATCTTAGAAGCGTATGAAATAAAGAAGGAGGGCGAACAGAACTGCGTGAGTCAAACTTCTGTGTATTTACATAAGAAGGAGATTACGTTCATGGACACGTGTTGATGCGAGTGTTTTTTTGTGGGTGTTTTCTTCGTTCGGTACTTTTCAATAAATATTCAGTTGTCAGTCAGCGCTCGTCCTGTGTACTCCTTTTCCTCCCGTCCTTGTCGTTTGCGCGCTGTTTCCTTTATTTCTAAATACTTTTTTATTATGCTTGACCATGAAAGTCAGTGCCGTGACATCCTAGACCTAGAGGATCCAAGAATCAGTGTTGCTAGAACCAAAGATCGTGTCGCTTGATGTTTGGGACATCAAATTTAGCAAAGCCTACAATGAGTGGCCTCTGACAACAAGCGACATCAGTGTCACATGAAACACTGATATTGTGCCTCTGTTTGAGTCATCAAAGTTCAGCGTGTGGCCCCTGCAGCTGCAGGTGAATGAACTGCCACAGAAGGAACGAACAAACTCTGTTTTGTTAGCTGTGTTATGGCTTGGAGGCCGAAAACCCTACATGAATTGTTTTCTAAAACCTTTTGTTGAGGATATGAACCACCTTACCTGGGATGAATTCACATGGGCTGCTCCAAGTGGTAACACCATGAACACCCAAGTGTTTCCTGGATCATGTTTAGTGGATGCTGTAGCCAGATTCATGGTTATGAGCATGACACAGTTTAACGGAGTATTTGGGTGAGCATGGTGCGATTGCTAAGGGGAAGTTGTTATGAAAGGAAAAGGCCACTGTCGCGTTTACCCAGTCTCTGGTAATGACACTACAAGAATGCATGCATCTTTTCAGATGAATGCAAAAAAAAAAAACAGCGCAATGCTTTGCCATGCCGTGGCATTAAAGGGGTGCCTGCTCTCCCGCTAATAGCTTTAAGTTTTCTACAGGCTTCGTAGTCGACTACATGCATGCTGTGTGTTCAGAATTGTCAAGAAGACGACATGCATGTTGTTCGACTGCAAGTTAGCGTTCCCATTCAGTATGAGAGATAAGATCTCTCTCGTTGATTGTAGGTTTCAGAGCATTCAACAAATTCATGAAATGTCAAGGCTCCCTCGTTCTTTGGTGCATAGGCGGTACTGGAAGTCCTGTGAATGGTGCAATTGATTGTTGCATTTTTCTCCAGTTGTTCTTAGGGGACTTCTTCCACATGTGTATTACAAGAACTGCGAGCAGTTTCTTCATTTGATGCATTAATTCGAAGCAATCCATACCTTTAGACAAGCTTCGAAGTGTTGCAAAACAAATTAAGCTTTTCTAAAGGAATACAAAAAAACTGTATGACAAAGAACACATCATATACAATGCACACCTTCATCTGTACCTTGTTGTCTCTATAAGAAAATGGGGACCATTGTGGAACTATTAAGCCTATCCATTTAAAAACATGAACAGTTCCATTGCCACAATTGTCAACGGTACGCTGTATGCATACTGGCAGATTGTAGAGAAGTACCTTATTCTGTTAGTTCTGCCAAAGCTATGTAGCCGTAACACTTTTTTTCTCAACCGTCTGTTGGTCATTTCATGACAAAATTTATCAAACACTATAAATTGAAGAAATTCGCTGCACGCCTGTCTGGCTGTGTCTTTTGTAGCAAATCTAATGTGTTTCCTGAAGTCATCTCCTTCAGTAAGGTTATAATGAACGGAATTCTGTTTTGTGTTGAGCGGCTTGACAAGTCTCGTTTGTTGAACTCTTACATTGAGGCTGAGTATGATGATGGAAGCCATGTTTTGGAAAGAATTGTGTCTATTTTCTCAAGAAAGCAGGACTGTCACGCGCTTGATCAATCTGAAAGCTCTGTGGTGTTTTATGTTCAGGAGTTTAGATGTCAATCGGTGCTTATAATATTCTTATGATGACCAGAAACGTCTCTTGCATGGCACTGACCACTCGTGTTGTGAAGGTAAATGCATTCATTTGATTTCATTTATTGAACCTTAAGGGCCCGTGAGGGCATTACATAAGGGGGGGGGATCATTCATATTATACATTGGAAAAACAGACACAAAAATAAATACATTCAGGAAAAGGTTGGTAAACGGTTAACAACATAAGTGCAATTGAAGACTTTATTTAAAGGCGTTTGGGTTTATGATGGTGATGATGGAGGATGGGAGGCTTTTCCAGTCATTGATAGCTTGTGGAAGGGAAGATCGGTTGAAAGCATTTGTTGAGCCAGAGATCCTTTTGATGGTACAGGCGTTGTTTAGGCGAGATTATGTTCGATCGGAAGGTGATAATAATGCTGTTTTAAGGTCAAGACAGTCATAATAGATTTTGTTAAGGATGCAGAGCTAGAGACGTTCCTACGAAGCTGCAAAGAAGAAAGGGTTAGTTGACTTTTTAGGGAAGAGACACTGATGGAGTTATCATACCTGGAGAGGATGAAACGAGTGGCCCTGTTTTGAATTGCTTCCAGATGATTGATAAGGTAGCCTTGATGGGGGTTCAATATTGAGGCAGCATATTCGAATTGTGGTCGAATAAGTGTGTCGTAGGCCAGTTTGCGGGCAGTTGGTGGAGCAGGTCGAAGGACGTCGGAGTACTCCCAGGGTCCTGGAGGTGTCTGCGGAGATGGCTTCAATGTGATTATTCCATGAAAGGTCTGATGTTAATTTTACACCGAGATATTTGTACGAAGGAACGGTCTCAAAGATATCGGAGCCTAAGTAATATTGGTAGGAAACGGTTTTTTTTTCTAGTGAAACAAATTAGTTTACATTTAGATTTGTTTAATGGCATCAGCCACTGTTCGCACCATTTATTAATTTTACTAAATCATCTTGGAGTTGAATGTTGTCATCCACACTTGTTACTTTGGTATATACGACACAGTCATCTGCAAACAGGCGAATATTAGATAAGATGGTGGCCGGAAGGTCATTTATGATTATTAAAAAAGTAGGGGACCCAGTACGGACCCTTGAGGAACACCAGGTGAAACGTTTGTTAGGGCAGACTCATGGTAATTTGTAACCGTGTATTGCAAGCGGGAAGAAAGAAAGTCACGTATCCACGAGAAGATTAGCGGGTCAAGACAAAGGGATTCCAGTTTAGAAAGTAGTCGCTGATGGGGAACATGATCAGAAGCTTTCGAAAAATCCAGAAAGATGTCCTCAGTCTGAGCCCGACACTCGAGATTAGTATGAAGGTCAAGAATGAAGTCGCAAAGCTGCGTCTCACATGAGAGTCCCTTTCTAAATCCATGCTGCTTTTTGAAAACAAAAATCCACTAGTTGTTAGCTGACTCGTGATATTCGAATATAGTATATGCTCAAGAAGTTTAGATGCGATTGAATTTAAAGATATTGGACTGTAGTTAGAGGCCAAACAGCGACTTCCCAGCTTGAAGACTGGGACGATCCTGCCAACCTTCCAGTCAGAAGGGAGGGAGCTTTCAGATAGTGACTGGTCAAAAATTAATTTAAAGAACTCACTCGGCATTCTCAGCCAAGAAGCGTGTTGCTTTTAAAGTCGAAGGAAATCGGCTTTTGAAGTTGTGTTGATCAGACGTACTGTACATGTTTGAGGCTGTTTAAGTCATAATAATTATAATCTCAGGGGAACAAGACACAGAGTTGCATAAAGTTGCATACAAGGCTCCTGCCCAGTACTACTCATTTTCACCTCCAAGACCATATTAAACAACTTGAACTCCTGAAGCGTGTTACAAAGTTCCCCTTTAAGTGGCGAACTACGGTACAGGATTGAGCATTTAAGATCAGTTATTCACATGGTTCTGTATTCTAAAAGGGATGTCGCAAAAAGTAGATAAATATGAACCTGTAAAAATATTGCTGATTCGGGAATACTTGAAAAACTTGAAATTCAGGTACTTCCAGTTGTAAAAACCTGACCGCTTTTTTTCTTATACTCGCAGATTGTTGGGCAATGTTTGCACATATTGTTTTTGTTCTCACATTCGTTCGTAGCATTGTAAAATAAAGTGTTGTGTCTCGATGTCAAAAATATAAGGAAACTTACCGGAGTGGGAAGGCCCTGCAGCTCTGCTCAGGACCTTCTCTCCACTCACATCACTTTCCTGAGCGTTCATTCTCCAGCATCCTTTTTTGAAAAAAAAATATTTCGAAACATTCTTTTGTCGTCCACAATGAATATAGGTATTCCAAATTGTCAGGATTACACATCTTTTCTTACTCAGATCTAGACACCTTTTGTTGCTCACTTATAGACATCCTTTGTTACGCAGAATGTGTGGTGTCGCAGTCAATGTATGAGCACGAGTTTATTGGTACGAGTTTGGGTGGAATCGTTTTTGTCACAATTACCCAGCAATGTTTGAGTGGTGAACATATGATTCTTAGTATTTAACAAAGGCAACGAGACACGAACGAGAAAGACAGACAAGACACAGCAAAACTTACAATTCTTTTTTTTTTTCGAAAATGGATATTACTTGTTTCACGTTTTCTTTTTCCTATTGCCTACATTGAATCAGTGTTTGCCCCGAGTTTTTTTAGTTTAATTGTTTGATGATGCCGATTTTTGTTTTGGCTCATCTTCTATCTACTATTTTCATCAAGTTCTGCTCCTCTGCAAATAATTTCGTTTTTAATTACAAGCCTTCCCCGCATCGAATAATGATTTTGTTTTACTACCCAAGTGAATATTCTAGAAAAGGTAACAATTATTTCGGCACATACTAGACACTTCCACCTCCACTTTGATTATGCCCTGAAGTTGGACATGCCTCTCGACATCAATGTAGCATATTGATGCCCGGTGCCTAATTAACAACTTTTTTAATCTGGCACCTCCCTACGCCTAACGAAGACATCTACGCGGCATCACTTTATTAATCTATTAATTTATAGCTCACACCATAGAAAGGAGATCGAATGTCCATAGACTTACCAGGACCATAGCATAGAAATAGAAAGGCATGAAAAAGTTTTTGTATCGCGCAGATACCTA
This sequence comes from Ixodes ricinus, assembly GCA_037355805.1. Classification (NCBI taxonomy): domain Eukaryota; kingdom Metazoa; phylum Arthropoda; class Arachnida; order Ixodida; family Ixodidae; genus Ixodes; species Ixodes ricinus. Next base: position 15,979 of record JAZHYW010008445.1, read on the forward strand.
TAGCGTTGTTGTGGCCGTTCTACGGCAAACCGGCGGTTCGTAAATGATCCATGAACTGTCTACAGGAATACATAGGATGGACAAGCAGGTGTAAGAACGACACAAGTATAAACAAAACACGTCCATACTTTTTTTTAAGGGATCCGCACCTGTGTCGGTGAGCACCGTTTCTTCGTGGCCGTCGATGACAGCGTGGAGGTCGTTAGACAGCTTTGCAGAAGCGCCGTCATTATAATGGAAGCTCTTCGGCGTTCATTATAGGCTCTATACTTCCTCGGCCTTCGGTAACACCACCTTTAGGCATTGCCACATTTAGTTTTCCGGGCGAGAACGGCGGAAGGGCGAGAGCGCATGTCGACGCAATGGGGATCGGGAGTCTCACAGTAGGGTCGGCACTGGGGACTGTGGTCGTAGAAGATACTCGTCAATCTCTCATGGTCGCTCCCTGAGACGTGGTCAAGGGTAGCTCGGCTCGAACCCTCGTAGGCCCATTTGTCGGTACGGGCACCTAGGCAGACGGGATCAGACTAACCACAACGGTAGCAGAGCGGACATCAGTCGGTCTTTCGCCTCAAGTTCGTGTACTTCGGCGTATGTTGTTCAGCGTGGATGTACATTAGTTCTTCCTGACGTTAAAAATACTGCGGTGTTGGGGTGTCCTGTTGAGCTGTCGTCTGGTACTAACAGGCAGCTGATGGCGGTCGTCATGCCATTGCGCTGAAGGTCACAATCAGTTTATCAGATGCCTCTTAGCTCGCAGAAATCTCAGGTTGAAATGCCCGATTAACTTCTTGCAGAACAACCTCGGCAATCGAAACAGAAGCAGCGCGACAGGTGGTGAAAAGTAGCTTCCTAGGCTTCCACTCGAACAACGTCGTGGAGGATGTTGTAGATGCGTGGTAGGCTGGCGTAGAAGTTGCAGCTGGACGACTGGACTGTCGAGACGCCGGGGGAGTCGTTGATAAAAACCGGCTCGAGTCTGCAGGGCACGCTTGATCAATGTTGGAAGCCTCGGTGTAGAACCCTTCGAATGTTATAAAAGGGTTGTAGAAAAGATTGCCAAAGATGCTGTCCCTCACACCCCGCACGATAATTCGCAGGTTCTCTTCTGTAACTTGAGGGTCGGCCCGGGCGCTCTGGTGCAACACGTCTTCCATAAAGGCGGTGACGCTTTTGTTTGACCCTGTGTTCTGGACCGAAGCAAGTGTTCGGCTCACTCTCAATTATGTCGGCTGACGATCGTCACGATCGTGCAATTCAGCTCGGTCTTGCAAACTTCCCTTGACGTCAAGAAGGATTCGTATTTCTCAAACGAGTCTCCCTCCATGACAAGTATAGGTTCTGCAGGTGCACTTCGTCTGTCCACCCGTTGTGGCACGCAGCACGGTCATAAGGGTCAATCCAATCCTCGTACATCTCGCCGTAAAAGAACGACAGGTCGCGAGGTGCGACGGGCATTAAATAACGCTGGGACCGACAGCGATCTGTTGCTACCGGTGGTCATCCTTCGCTTAGTCTTCTTTGGTTTCTCTGACAGGAGGCCGAATTCCTGTGGTTCTCAGTGATAGGGGTGACCGACACGAGGTTCAGGCTCTTCGTGGTTTATTTTCGGGGTTCGCCCTTCTTGTGGGACTTGCCCTTCTCGTGGTTTTTGTGAGACTCGGGATCGGGCTTGGTTCACGGTTCCTAGCTGGTGAAAGAGGGAAGGGCATAGGCTAAGGTGCCAGCATCTCTACCAGAACACACGAGGTGCGCCGACCTGTCCTTGGCCTGGAACTTTTCAAAATAGTTAAGATTAATAAAAGAAAGAACTAAAGCAAGAATCCGTTGAAATTATAAAACAAAAACGGATTGGAGAGCGTTTATCCTCCTCAATAAAGTGGCAAGCTGTACTAATAAGTCTTCTCCTTTGGTGTTGTGACGACTACAGCGGACAAACCGAACTGTAACCCCATACAAAGTTGTCCTATGGTCGGCTATAGAAAATTATTTGCATGGTCGGCTTTAGCTATTTGGCCCAATTAGCTAAAGAATTTTCTATGGCTCTCTTTAGCTTTTCTTATGGTCGCCATTTATGGGACTCTTTAGCTTTGTCTATGGCCCTATCGCTGTCCAGCCATAGCGCTTTTTAGCTTTTCTAATGGTTGGCTAAAGACTTCTCTATGGCTTACCCTGTGGCTCTCTTTAGCCAGCAAACTAAAAAAAAAAGTTTACTTCAAGTTCCCCCGACTTGTGAACGCTACATGTATGTATATGCTACATGTATGTATGAATGTATATACATACATCCCTGAACACACAGAACACTACCCCACACAACAGCAACAACGCAGCGACACCGGACCCCACCCCTCTCTACATATGCTATGTTCGCACTAGCTGTATATATGGCAGTCTAATTTATGAATCCGACTTGGCCGGTGACTGCCGTCATTTGTCACAAAAACACGGAGAGGCGGAGCGAATATTACTCGTACTTAATACATTATTTGAATTGTCTCTTTGAATATCCCCGACCTCTTAATTTAAAACCCCGAAGAAAGCAAATGTAGATCATTAGGCTAATTAACTACAAATTTATTAAGTATATTTTTCATAAGTATGATGAATCACGTTGACAATGCAGTGATGACATGCAGCACACTGGTATTGAAGATTGCAATCAAGCCATTTATTGCTTGATTGCAGTGTTCGGCGCCAGTGTAATTTATTTTCACTTTTGGGGTAATAATTAATTTTAATTGTTGCACAATTATTTTAATGGTTTTTTCAAACAAACAATATTACTGGTGTTCACGACTCGTTGCAACAGCAGAAAACATATCTTGGGTCAAGGTTTGTCACCGGTATTAAAGAAATTTAGTATTGATGTAATTTTCTAACGTGGAGCGTTTTAACTAAAAAAGTAAGCGCCGGTAGTGATTTTTTATAGGTGTGGAAAAAAAATTTATGGGCTTCAGTCTTATGACTCGGGGCCATAAATTTTCCTATTAGCCCCGAGAAGTTCGCGTGGCGCCCCCTTACGGCGAACCGGGGTGACGTCACGGCGAGGAGAGAATTTTTCCCCGACTCGCCCCGCTCGCCCTGTGGAGGCTGTGACGACGCTATAGCTGTCGGCGCGCTCGTTTCTATTTAATTTTTTTTTGCGTGTTTTTCGTAGGAAGTGTAAATTTTTATATGTGGCTTTATTGAGGTATGGCCTGTAGCTGCAGGCGAAACTTCAACCAACATTTTAAGCATGGTTGACAGGGCAGGCAACGCATGAATCACAGCTGGTATATGAAAATAAAGAAATATGGCCACAATTGCAGGAGCATCACTATAGATTTACATCTCACACAATAAATGCTGCTGATGGTCTGAATGAATTGGCAGGTTATGCATACTATATTTTTTGTATCTGTTTTTAAACGAGATCGCCGAAGCAGAAAAGCTGCATGCTGCTCGAGCAACATGCTAAATACAGTCTGGGCCATGGGGAGAGAATCACAAGTAAGACAGCCCAAGTGCAGGGGCAAAGTAAAAAAAAAAACAAGGAACATTTATTATATACATTGCTCGCATTTGACCTTTGCTGGATTCGGATAGTATTTCAATGGACTACACGGGTGGTATCTGTGGACTTGTTTATATCAACCCTCAAGTAATGTATAACAAACGTAAGCGAAGGTGTCTAGCTCGTTATTAGTCCCTTAAGCCCTAAAATTGAGATTTTACTTAAATCGAATTGTTCTGAAGCTAAAATACCAGAAGTTTTTCTCACGCAGACTGTCACCCTTCACAGGTTCCACGTTTTCTGCTACTAGTGCTGCATCTACCACTGGACAGACGTTCGAATGCTTGCTTTTACGCCTGTTTTCCTCTGTTGTCAGAGAGTCCAGCTGTAGGGAGTTTGGAGGCTGAGGAAGCTTTTGGGGACCTGCAGCACGTGTCTCTTTTAATTGGAAATAAATGACAATTCAAACTAAACGGTGTATTTTCCGAATACCCAAGGCTGGAATAAAGAATGTCAGGAAAAAGTATAAACATTCCAAATTACGGTACTATTGCTGTGCATATTTTGGGCAGTTCAATACATATCATACAGGCAACTGGGGGCAATTCGGCCGTTTTTACTGCTACCATACAAACTAATTTCCAGTAATTGTGCATCTACTAAGAAATATGCCTGCATAGGTGTATAAACTATATATTTAATTCACGAAGAAGCTACGTTTATGTAAAACAACCCTGTTTCACGAGCACTTCAAAGATCATCAGACGCAGGGCCTTTAAAACATCTGCGAACCAACGCATGCAGAGTGGCAGCGCAGAGTCGGGGTCGCGAGCTAATTTGCCGACCACCCAAAGGCCCATGATATAAATGCCACTTCAAATGCCTCTGAAAGCGGGATGCAATATCGTCCTAAATCATGAACATGCAAGGAACAGAATTCCAGCGTCTAAAACACTTGCGCCACCGCTTCACCGACCCCTCGCAAGATTGCCTTGTGTCGTGTGGACGGACGGGGAGGTTCATCGGCGGAATCGCCTCCGCCGATAGCTTTCGGGATTTGTAGCCCAATTTTAAAGGTAAAAGGGACAAGCAGGCTTATAAAATCTACGGAAGCACGTCTATATCGGCCTAACTCAACGTCTTGTACACCGGGTAAACGAGGTCCAGCTCCTCGAAGAGCTTGCGGCACACAACGGCAAACCAGGAAACCGGTGCTGGGAAGCGAGCCGATGCGAGATCGCGGAGCGGAGTCCTCTTCCTGACGTCACGGTACACCTCACCCAATCAGGGCGCGGCGACCGCAGCGACGCTTGTGTTCGCTCTCGGGGCTAATAGACGGGTAAAGACAATTTATTGGTCTCCAGTCTTTAAGCTCGGGGCCAAAGAATTTTCTATAAGCGGGCAAAGAACATTTATTGGTTCGCAGTCTTTAGACATGGTGCCATATAATTTTCTACAGGCGCCTAAAGAAATTTTATTGGTTCCCAGTCTTTAGACACAGGGCCATAAAAGTTTTCTATAGACGGTTAAAGACAATTTATTGGTTCCCATCCTTTAGACTTGTGGCCATATAATTTTCTATAGGCGGGCAAAGAAAATTTATTGGTTCCCAGTCTTTAGACACAGGGCCAGAGATTCTTCAATAGCTGGCTGTATCTGTCTTTATGGATTTCTATGGCCGACCATAGAGGGCCATAGGGGGTGATAGCCTGGCATATAATTTTCCATAGACGACCATAGACCATTTTTGTAAGGGACGGATGTGAAACCTTTCCCACATCCGTTTAAATTTTTGCTGCACATCTTAATTCGCACTTTTGTGGCACATGTCTGACATTGAAATGGAATGCTTGAGCTTCGTGAAAGTGTACGTGTACGTCAGAAGAATTGAGAAAACGGCACTGCATCATCTAGCATGGCACGGGAGCGGCCAGTCTCAACGCAGCTCTAGGGTGCGCCGCACAATCAAAGTGAGCCTCTAATCATTTGGACAAAGCGGCACCACGACTACACCTGCCATGCACGCCTCCCGCATTTTCTGTAACTAAAGTGCATCCAAGTACATCGCGCAAGCTTCACTGCAGACCTCAAATATTCCGATGATCTACGAAAGCACAACAAGGTCGCGTTAAATTGTATCCTAGCGATATTTGAATTAATTCGATGTCCAAGCAATGCCGCGCCGATTCTATCTACTTCGCGGCAATGTTTCCGCTGATTGCCAGCGAACGTCGCACTAAAAGCTTCTTCGTGTTTCCACGTCATATACGTGAGAGTCCCTCTGAAGTCGCTTTCGACTGGCTTCACATCACGGCTCCTGCCTCTGAAATCAAATCGCTCAGACCAACGGCAATGAACAACGCATCCGACAAGCTCTGGCCCAGCTGGGACCAACCACTGTCTGGGCGCTGCCATCTTGCTTGCGACGCTAAACATTTGGTTAGGTCATTTAACACTTCCGGTCACTGATTTTTTTCTCGATATCAGCATCGTGGTGCCTTTTTAGTCGACGTATGACATGTATTTTATGACAGTAATAATTATTACAGACATGCAACTTGCCACATCTTTTAACGTTTTCAAAAATGCCTTTGCCAATTATGTGACAAAAAAAAGAAGCTAGGAGGAACTAAAATATGGGGAGGGGGACAAAAGCTTAAATGGAATTGAACAAATATTTTTTTCGCGATAATCTTCCGTTTTAAGTTTCTTTTTTTTACAACGCACATATGAAGCGTTTTACCAGGTAAACAAATATCGATCTTGGGCTCGTTAGTGGCCCTTTAATCATACCCCATCCCTTGTCAAAGGTACCGAGAAATGTTGAGCCACCGCACTAATGAGGCTTTATATAATTGGGAGCCTGTCGCTCGTACAGCATGAACGTCACCGGAAGCCGGCCAGGTAAGATGATATTATGGTACCCACGGTTATATAATCGGCGAAGTCATTTCACGCGAACTTTAAGAAATCAGGTTTCCTAAAATATTCATTTGTAGGTGGCATGCACATCATTAAACTCTCCACCACCGGGAGATAGTAATCGATACTGACATCATTAAGCTTCGGCGGAAGTTTGACTGCCACTGATGTGCATGACAATTAGTTCGACATATCATTTACATCTCCTAACCAGTGACCCAAACTATAGGTCAAGATAATTATTTTGGCGAGATCGTTGAATTAAAAAAATATATATATATAAGTATCCTGATCGTTTTTTTTCTTTTTAGCTGAAAGGCATTATACACCATTCTATATTAAGCGTATGAGGGCACGTTCATTCCTGTGTATGTGTGTTATGCACGCACACTTTCTGGCTGACCGCAATTGCGAGCAAGCGCTGGCTGGACTGGATTTATCATGTGTGTACTGTGATTTCTGTAATACAGTGGAAACGTCTATACTGCAGACTTTGAAACCGTTACGACAATTGTAATTTGAGCAGTACAGCTTGTTGCCAACGAATTACAAGATTTCGTACTCGTCAGGTACAGGCCAAATAAAAGGCGTTGCCGTCAGTACGCCTGATGCATTAAAAACCATAACGGGCGTACACGTACAGTGTCTTTTTCTAAACTGCCTGCTCGACCTGCAAGTTTTACAGCTCATGATGACACCCCATTGCAAAGCGCAGCAACATTTGAATGTTAGTTTGGACATAACCTGCACCTGCCGCTTCTATATGGCCGTTCTGGATTCAGAGATAATAAATATCACGCCGGGAAAAGCAGAGCCTGAGTATTCCGCAAACGTATTTAATTTGAGCAGCTCTAAAAGTACCGGAAAAGCGACTCCAAGAAAACTTACATACATAAATAAAACGAAAACTTAACTACGAGTTTTTTTTTCGTCCTCGGATTTTATTATTGCACATAAGCGCGCATAAATTATAGCACATAAATTGTCGCACATAAATTGTCGCACATAAAATGTCGCACGTCGCACATCGCTCATAAATCAGCGCACGTTGATATTCCCAGCACTGGGTCGCCCACATATACTTCGAGAGGCTAACAGAAAGGCTCGAGTACAGAAACACAACAAGCATGTGTCACGACAAAATTGACGAACGCTTTGCGCTGGAGCTGACGCTTCGAAGTCTGGCCATTTAGGTTCGTTTAGAGACAAAAACGATGCACTCGGGGAGAGGCAAGATAATATAACGGCTGTTTATTGTCACCGCTCTGTGTATGATCTGTTGTCTACAAGTTGTTCGAAATTGAAACCATGCCACTCTCCTGCCTGGCCAACTTGTTCCCAGAGTGCAACACGCGTAGTGTTGCATGCAGGGATTTATGGTAGTAGTCTATTGGTTGTTTCTTCCCATCCACTCGCCTCCTTGCCAGCGTTTGCTACGCCTGAGTGGAAAGACTCCAGGCGTTTTCAGGAGGAACATATTCTGGTATACTTGCCAGAAAAACCATCATTCTCGCTACATTTATTAAAGCGACAGCTTTAAGGAAATATTGTCGCTGAAACGTCGGCGTCGGCATTGTTACCAGAAAATTCTGACTGGTCGATAAGTTCATGACTTCACAGCCATATGACCTCACGCGAGAATGTCACACAAGCCACAATGCTCACGCAAAACGTGACGTCAAGCGTGGAATGATGCCTCGGTCACACTTACGAACCGGCGGCCGGATCCGCGAGAATTCTGACGCCCGGCGACGAAAGCAGGTAGAATTTCCGACGGAGAGCAAGATCGCTCTGGGACCAATTTTGAACGCCGGAAAAAAGTTTTCTCTCGCCGCAAGCCAATCAGAACGCACGGGGGAAGATGCTCTTGCTGACGTCAGATCCCCACTGACGAGTCGGCGACGAAGGCGACGAGACGCGCGTGGGCAAGGAGGAGGTTTGGGAGCTCTCGTCAGCTCTCGTCTTTTCGGGAAACAGCGAGACGCTCGCCCCGCGCACGCCGCGGGCGGCAACAAATGTGAAGGGCCCGATCGTTTTTCGGTGAGCAAATCCAGTCGGCGGCGAGTGTCTATTTCGCAAGTGTGAAAGAGCCATCAAAGTGATTCAAAGATGACATTTAACGCGAATTAAAGGTCGCCGCATATCTCGAATGATTTAACTTTATAAAAGTTCTTCAATTTCGTTAAAGAAAAAGGTTGAAGAATTTTAGGTGGAAGCGGTATTCGAACACACGACCGTTGGGTTGCAAATTAAACGCGCTATCGACTTTCTTTTTTTTTTTTAGCATGTTACGCAGACACGTGTGCACGGCTTGGGACCAAGTGGGGGTTTACATGTTTTGGTATCGCGTTCCGTTCTTAAAGGCGGAGGTTGACCGTCCTCCTGTATTTTACATTTATATATATAGTATATTCTTTTCCATGGGGTAATGCCGCCGCCTCTACAAAACGATGGTTTTCAGTTTATCGTAAAATTCGAGAAGTTAATTTTGGCAACAAAAGTGACGATGTACCTAGACCTTGTAGAGTGTTCCAATACAATCGACGCATGGCAAAAGTAATTCACTACTGAGATATAAACACATGTATCAAATGTATCTCGATACAATGCTAGAAATACCGTAAAGTATCTCAAGATACTATGGCGATATATTTGTATCACTATAATACCCAACCGTGCATAAAAAAAAACAGTAGGCGAAGGCACAAACGTTATATCTAGCAGCCCTAGTAGAAAAAAAAATGGGTGTCTGTATGTTTATACAGCCTGAACACTGTCTGGCTTAGCGAGCGACTTGTCTCTCAGCTGTAGATGAGCAATCTTAGCCAGTGCAGTACAAGCCGCTAGCCTGAGGTCTCTGACGCGCACCACGCAGTTGTGATACACGACCGCACGCCCGTACGATGCTCATTCAGATTGAAACGGGCAGGGGTGGGGACAGCCCTAGTAGAACGTGTATACGTACAGCGGATCAGAACCTACCCAAAGAAGGTTACCGCATAGCTTGTTTCCTGTGTTCAGTATACCGGAAACAAGCTGCTGAGCAAAGGCGTGCCGAACTGGTCAGTTTCCTGCCAGGAGAAACAAAGGATTTGAAAACCGTTTTAGTTAAATGCACGCAAATCTTAAAAACGAGGTGGGTTAATTGTGCGCTTGTTCACATCTTAAAGGGACGCTGAACCGAAATCTGGATTCCATAAAACACTGCGGCAGACACGTGCAATGGGACGCTACAAACACCGAAACACCACTCATACAGCAATATCTCGAACGGATGACCGTATTTCCTAAAAAAAAAGGGGCGCATTTGATATATGTTGACATCTTGTTTCTCCGAGAAGGAGAGGGAACGGCCTCGCGTCTTCTCCGCTTCGCCGCCACGAGGGAACGAAGTGAAGAGAGGAGGAAACAAGATATGTTGACGTCACGCGCCTCGTCGACCTCGTTCAGTCCCGACCTCTTTTTCCAAAAATACGGCTCCATTCGAGATATCGCCTTATGGGTGGTGGGGTAGGAATTCCAGCGTCCCTCCTACCCCTCCTGCATCGTCTTCTGAAATCCAAATTTCGGTTCACCATAGCTTTAACTCCCTCGGATAAAAAAAGGAATTGCACCACTTCATTATACACACTATCTACGTTCAAACAATGGCGAAATGCATTACCGCGCTAACTTGCGGCGTAGCGCATGTGGTCGAGACCCGCAGTGTCCGCATGTGCATCCTCTGGCATACTCGCAGGCATGTCAACTGTCCCGCTTCCGGCCAACGCCTTTTTATTCTCAGGAATACAGCGCCAGGCGGCGCTTCGATAGCCACCGTTGGCAGCCGTGCTGCAACTGTATCTCGCGGGCGCAATGAGTGGCAGAAGCCGAGATATCAACTCTATCTCCCGCCGCCCATTAAGGTGTCGTTTTCCCAGCTCAGCAGCCAGGAAAACAGCCATTCTGCTTTCTACTTTTTACAGCGGAGCTGTTAAGGGCTAGTTTTCTCAGGATCGTGTCCGTGGACAAATTAATCTCGACACAACACTCTGGACAGCTACCGCTATCTCTGAGTAACGGTGGCAACCAGACAACCGGCTTTCCTGTTGTCTGGTTGCCGCCGTCGCTCATAGATGGCGACTACCTTCCTTCGGAGGAAGAAGAGCGGGAGTGTAAGGAGCGGCGACGTGCGCTCCACGCGAATGGTTCCGCAACCGCCGCGAAGCCGCTATCGCCTCAAGTTCCACTGCGTCGAGCACTTCAGATTCTCTTGCGAAAGAAGAGCAGATCGCTCGCCTGGAAAGCCACCGCCGAAAACAGAAGATACAGCTCCGCTGTTCTTCCTTCTTCACCAAAGTTAAAAAGCTTCAACTTTTTTTGTTAAGAAGCTTAATACTTTTTTCTGCAGTTGCTGCCCTGTCAATAAGTCAATAACAATTGATTGAGAAAGCGTAATTTGTTATATATTTTACACGCTATTAAAGCGAATATCAAAATAATTTAAAACGCGTATAAACGAAAAAGAAAAAAAATAGAGGAAAGACAGAATTGCTGTTTTCCTGGCCGCTGGGCTGGGAAAGACACTGCCATGACGGACGGCGCAAGATATAGTTAAAATTGCAGCTTCTACCAGTCATCACGCCACCACCGATATACAGTTGCGGAACGGGGGCCAACAGGTGCTACCGAAGCGCCGCCCGGTGCCGTATTTGCGAGAATAAAACGGCGTCTGCCGGAAGCGGGACAGTCAACAAGCCTGCAACTACCGAGGGACCAGCATGCGTACAGTTTGGGTCTCGACAACAGGCGCCGCGCTGCAAGGTAGCGCAGTGATGCAGCTCTGCCTGCTCTGCCACGCGTCGCGTGACCCGTAAAGGTTCGTGGCCGACTGTACTTCTAAGTTGTATCCACAACTGGTAATATACGTTATTTTACTTATTCGGAGTCTATCCCTTTGCTCAGACGCATCGCTACATTCTTTTCGGAGGCATTACGGCAATCCGATGCGTGGGGCGTCGTAAACGTGAGGTGTGGTTAAGGTATGGTTACAGGAGTACTCTACGGTGTCCAGAGGGAAGCCATACAGGGTCCTTATGGGGCTTGCAGAGAAGCCATTCAGGGTCTGCACGGAGTCCCTACGGAGTCTGTAGAGAAGCCACTCAGTCTGCCGGGGGTATACCTATGGGGTCCGCAGAGACCCACATACACCCACCTCCCACTCAGAAACTAAGGGAAAGGGTAATGTATTTATACAACAAAAAGGAGGATCAATTGTGAACTATTTATTTGAATCCTTCTTGAACCGGCCATCTGTCAACTGAAAATAAGAAAAAAAGTATATTTTGGTATACCCGATACTACAATGCAGAAAATACACCTCTGAAAGCAGCCATGGTAACTGATAGGATGGCATGGAAGTAATGTGATCACTACAGTGCCAAAGTGATGTTAGCGGCTTATTTAAGCAAAACAAGCAGAAATGAATGGAGCTAATGATTCGTTAACTTGTTACTTATACGAATCATCTTGTCAACCATTCAGCAGTTATGATCGCTCCATATGCGATATACTGCAAAACCCATCTTTTGCGCTAATTCTAGACGCGTATATTTGGTGCGTTTTTTTAGTTTTATAAAATAGGTACTTGCGAACCTTAAAAGGCACTGAAATGAAATAACATTTTTTAATGGTTTAGAACAAACAAGCATAATTCAAAATAAATCTTCCACGAAAAAAAAAAGATGCCCTTTCACATGCTCTAGAGCATAGAAGAGAGACTCGCAAGACAATATAGTGTATAGGATGCATTTAGGAATGGATTGCGAGCGGTGCATTCTGGGAAAAGCGCCATATTTTTGTCTATGTGAGTAGACAGCCGCGCTGGCTGGGTATAGGCTGGCTGCCCCCGTATGGCCGTATTGCCCTGACTGCGTCGCTTTTGCCAATTATTCTCCGTGCTCGACACAGTTACGATGTAGTCGTCGTCAACTGGCTCTCCATGGGCTTTTCGGCCTAAGTTTAAGAGGATGGGGACATACGAAATTTGCAACGCAGATTCGTTTGCTCGACAGGCCGACCTCGTCCGAAACAGCAAGTGGAAATAACCAATATCCAGGATTACCTGATACTAAAGGCAAGTACATTTTTCAAGTGCAAACAGGTGAAGGCTTAAAAACAATGTTTGCGTGAAGCCTGTGTCGCATGTAGGCGATTCAACCATAGAAGGACTGAGCGACTGGAATCGCTCACTGTCTCCCGCCTCGTTGCTTGGTTCTAGATTTGTCGAAAACTTCGCTCATCGCTCGGAAGAGACGCATATGTGCGAAAAGAAGAGGTCACTTTTTGCGACGAGACAACGTGAATAGCGCCTGGGAGTTAGCAGGAAATACGTGAACGCTAGTCTCTAGAAGTATGTACAGGTGCTCACGTCACTCAGTTTTGTGCGATGCAGCTCCTGAAGCCAAGCAACGAGAAGGGTGACACCAAGCGATCGCGTTCGCTCGGTCTTCCCTTTGTCAAATCGCCGAAACAGGTTTTACGCAAACGTTGTATGTAAGCCTTTACTTGCTTGTGCGCGAGAAGAACACTCCCCTTTAGTATCAGGTAGTTTCCACTTGCGATGGCAGCTAGCCGTCTCGGACGAGATCCTTCGGCTGTCGAGCAAACGAATCCGCACTGTCGATTTTTACATTCTCCTCGTAGCGGTATATTCTTCCGTCCACTTAAACTTAATCCAAAAGAGACGATGGAGAACAACTTGACAGAGACGACATTATAACTTTGCCGGACACGGGAGACGAATTGCCGGAGGCAGCTCGGTCATGGCACTACCGCCGCAGGGGCGGGTCCAGGAATACCCGGCCATCACGGCAGCCGCGGCTGTCTGCTAACACGGGCGCGAAGATGGCGTTGTTCCCAGAATGTACCGCTCGGAAGTCGTGCGTTAATACAGCCAATAGCTTCTGCTCTACAGTTGGCGTAAGAGAGAAATGAAGTATGTTGAAAATGTCTTAAGAGGTATTTATTGTAAGAACAAAATGTAAAAAGGCATAATGTGAAATGTTATTGCATAGCTTGACACTAATATGCGGCGCCGCAGTCATCTACCATCCATGGCATGGGACACAATCCTTTCTGCGCCGTCGTGCCTCTCGAAACATGGAATATATTTTGGTAATTGCGGTATCGCATAAACCATTTTTTCATTACTTCAATGACCACACAAGCATAGAAAAGCTCCATGGAGAACGAAAGTAAAACATTAAAAAAGGTCAAGTCGATACCCAACAGTTTGTAACTTCAATTTCATCCCTCGTCCTGTGGTATCTTTTCTAGATGCCGCTCTTCATATGTGGCAGCCAGCCTGTTCCATTTCTTCTCCACGGCCATTTCTCGTCCTAAATTAAGAATAAAAATATATACCATGCAACTTCGTATAACTGACTTAAAACATAACAACTCCCCAAACCTGGACGTTGCAATACTTAGAAAAACAGGTTTCTCGCGTTCGCGTTCAGGGCGTCTCATGTGAACTCCCCCCCCCCCCCTCCAAATAAAAAATATATGTATATATATATATATATATATATATATATATATAGGTGTATATATACACGATATATGTGGACAAATTCGATATTGCGAAAACTACGCGTCGCACCAAAAAAAGGCTTGTGTCGTTTTGGTCCTGGGCCAGGGGCCTATTTAGGAAAATTATCAAAGTCCGAGATAATTATATTGTTAATTATTTTTGCGTAATTAACTTTTTTATTATTGGGTTTAAGGGCATGGTTTCAATTAGAAAATTGCTCAGCATGATCGAAAAACACTAAATCAACAAATTGCAGAACGATAGAAGGCACGCGCAGCATTTTACGGCTTTCTGAAAAACCGTACAAATTCGACGGGTTTTAAGTTTCGGTTTGTTATCGGAGCGCATCTCGGCCCTGGCAGCACCGCGCCCCGTGGAGAGATAGCGCAACCAACCTCTGCTGCGCTGTCATCGCGCGACGCAGCAGAGGCTGGTTGCACTATCTCTCCACGGGGCGCGGTGCCGCCGGGGCTGAGATGCGCTCCGATAACAAACCGAAACTTAAAAACCCGTCGAATTTGTACGGTTTTTCAGAAGGCCGTAAAAAGCTTCGCGTGCCTTCTATCGTTCTGCAATTTGTTGATTTAGTGTTTTTCGATGATGCTGAGCAATTTTCTAATTGAAACCATGCCCTTAAACCCAATATTAAAAAAGTTAATTACGCAAAAATAATTAACAATATAATTATCTCGGACTTTGATAATTTTCCTAAATAGGCCCCTGGCCCAGGACCAAAACGACACAAGCCTCTTTTTGGTGCGACGCGTAGTTTTCGCAATATCGAATTTGTCCACCTTTCGTGAAATACCCTGTATATATATATATATATATATATATATATATATATATATATATATATATATATATATATATATATATATATATATATATATGGGCGGTTCCATTTAGATTCAGGCAACGAGTGGCAGTCGTATTTTTTATTTTGCTTCATATTTTTATATTTGGTGGAGCATGTTCCTAGAAGAACAATCCTTTTTATTTTCATGTCCTGAGATGATTCGTTCCTGAGAAAAAAATCTCAAAGAAGCGGGAAAGAACTACGAGGTTTTGACGATTGTCGCGTGTGGCGTATTTAAATCACTCTCGATCTTAAAGTATTGAAAAGAGAACGTCTATATTTTTTTAGTGTGATATATAGGCATGTAGGTAAGCCGACATTATAACTGCTATTTATTATTCGTCGCTCCAATTTTTGTAAAAATCCCCAAACATGCCTCCGCGAACAACTGTGACCTAAAATGGCGATTTTATTTTGAGTCGACTATGTTTAGTATCGCTTTTAAAATATTACCACGTGTAAAATCATTCATCGCCTTCCAAATTAAGCAAAGTTTGTGTTTTTATCATGTACGAGTACTGAGAAATAAATTATGAAACAGAGAGGGTTTTCACTTTTTGTTCAACTTCAGCACGCTGTCTAAAAAAAACCCCATTTTTAATTTTTTTTCTTTTTCTGGCGTTGCGTTCTCTTCACACCCTTCTTTTAGCCAGAATACATTTCGTTAATAGTATTTGCCTTGGTTTTGAGTTTTAAGCCTCTAAAAATGCTAAAAAAAGAGCAAATGCCGATGGTGGGATTTAACGATTTTCGTGTGTGGCGTTTTTGAACCACTCTCAATGTCAAAGTATTCAAAAGAGAGTTTCGAAATTTTTTCATTGTGATATATATGCAAGTCATTAAAACGGCATTTCATCTACTATTTATTATTCGTGGGTCCAATCTTTGTAAAAATCCCCAAACATGCCTCCGCGAACAACTGTGACCTAAACTGCGGATTTTTTTGTCAGTCGACTATGTTTAGTTTTGTTTTTAAAATAATACCACGTGTAGAACCTTTCATTGCCTTTCATAATATGTAATATTTGTGTCTTAATCACGTACGAGTACTAAGAAATAAATTATTAAACAGAGAAGGTTTTCACTTTTCGTTCAATTTCAGCACACTGTATAAAAAAACATTTTTAATATTTTTCTTTTGTTTTTTGCTTGTTGTTTTTTTACACCGTTATTTTATCCAGAATACATTCCGTTAGAGGTATACGCACTGGTTTTGAGTTTTTAAGCCTTTAAATATGCTGAAAAATAATTTGGTTCTGTTTCAACATGAATTTAGCATTAAAAATATAAAATTTCGCATTTAAAAATCTAGGTTTCCAATAGAGAGCGTATTTTACTCTAATGTTTCAAAATATTATACTTTGATATTTCTAACGTAGTATAGATTATGTAGCGCATAGGGTTTAGGCTTGAGGCCCCTCCAATCTAGGCACCGGAAGAAATTGTCTGAAAACCCGCTCCCGGCAGTTGCGATTTCATAGTGTTTAGACGTTTGGAATTGCAAACTTGATATTATACGCCTAACGACATTCATGTTTTTGATATGAGTATTTATTCAACGTCCCTCAGATTATTATAATATAGAATAAAATATACAGCTATAACCCATTAACCCAACATCAGCATTTGCTCTTTTTTAGCACATTTAGAGGCTTAAAACTCAAACCTAGTCCATATAACTCTAACAGAATGTATTCTGGCTAAAAGAAAAGTGTAAAAAACGAAACGCGAAAAAAATTAAAAAAATATTTTTTTTACTTTTTTTTACAGTGTGCTGAAATGAAACGAAAAGTGAAAACCTCCTCTGTTTCATAATTTATTTCTCAGTACTCGTACGTGATTAAGACACAGACTTTAATAATATGAAAGGCAATGAAAGGTTCCACACGTGGTATTATTTTAAAAACAAAACTAAACATAGTCGACTGACAAAAAAATCCGCAGTTTAGGTCACAGTTGTTCGCGGAGGCATGTTTGGGGATTTTTACAAAAATTGGATCGACGAATAATAAATAGTAGATGAAATGTCGTTTCACTGACTTGCATATATATCACAATAAAAAAGATATCGAAACTCTCTTTTGAATACTTTGACATTGAGAGTGGTTCAAAAACGCCACACACGAAAATTGTCAAATCCCACCATCGGCATTTGCTCTTTTTTCAGCAATTTTAGAGGCTTGAAACTCAAAACCAAGGCAAATACTATTAACGAAATGTATTCTGGCTAAAAGAAGGGTGTGAAGAGAACGCAACGTGAGAAAAGAAAAAAATTAAAAATGGGGTTTTTTTTAGACAGCGTGCTGAAGTTAAACAAAAAGTGAAAACCCTCTCTGTTTCATAATTTATTTCTCAGTACTCGTACATGATAAAAACACGAACTTTGCTTAATTTGGAAGGCGATGAATGATTTTACACGTGGTAATATTTTAAAAGCGATACTAAACATAGTCGACTCAAAATAAAATCCCCATTTTAGGTCACAGTTGTTCGCGGAGGCATGTTTGGGGATTTTTACAAAAATTGGAGCGACGAATAATAAATAGCAGTTATAATGTCGGCTTACCTACATGCCTATATATCACACTAAAAAAATATAGACGTTCTATTTTCAATATTTTGAGATCGAGAGTGATTCAAAAACGCCACACACGACAATCGTCAAAACCTCGTAGTTCTTTCCCGCTTCTTTGAGATTTTTTTTCTCAGGAACTAATCATGTCAGGACATGAAAATAAAAAGGATTGTTCTTCTAGGAACATGCTTCACAAAATATAAAAGTTTGAAGCAAAATAAAAAATACGACTGCCACTCGTTGCCTGAATCCAAATGAAACCGCCTATATATATATATATATATATATATATATATATATATATATATATATATATATATATATATATATATATATATATATATATATATATATATATATAACGGGCATGGTGGCGGGGGGCCGAAGGCGTGGGGTATAACTGAGACGAAAAGCAAAACCCTTGATGGAAACAGCAACGACGGGTGGTTTATTCTTCGACGCTTCGGCCGGAGTCCGGCCTTCGTCAGGAAGGCCGGACGAAGGCCGGACTCCGGCCGAAGCGTCGAAGAATAAACCACCCGTTGTTGCTGTTTCCATCAAGGGTTTTGCTTTTCGTCTCAGTTATATATATATATATATATATATATATATATATATATATATATATATATGTATATTGTGTTTCAGAGAACTCAGGCCAAATCGCTCCTGCGAAAACTACTCATCGCAACGAAAAAAGGCTTGTGTCGTTTTGGTCCTGGGCCAAGGGCGCATTTAGGAAAATTATTAAAGTCCGCGATAATTAAGTTGTTAATTATTTTTGCGTAATTAACTTTTTAATATTGTGTTTAAGGGCATGGTTTCAATTAGAAAATTGCTCAGCATCATCAAAAAACACTAAATCAACAAATTGCAGAACGATAGAAGGCACGCGAAGCATTTTACGGCTTTCTGAAAAACCGCACAAATTCGACGGGTTTTTAAGTTTCGGTTTGCTATCGGAGCGCATCTCCGCCCCGACGGTACCGCGCCCCGTGGAGAGATAGTGCAACCAGCCTCTGCTGCGTCGCGCGATGACAGCGCAGCAGAGGTTGGTTGCACTATCTCTCCACGGGGCGCGGTACCGTCGGGGCGGAGATGCGCTCCGATAGCAAACCGAAACTTAAAAACCCGTCGAATTTGTGCGGTTTTTCAGAAAGCCGTAAAATGCTTCCCGTGCCTTCTATCGCTCTGCAATTTGTTGATTTCGTGTTTTTCGACGATGCTGAGCAATTTTCTAATTGAAACAATGTTCTTAAACACAATATTAGAAAAGTTAATTACGCAAATATAATTAACAATCTAATTATCCCGGACTTCAATCATTTTCCTAAATGGGCCCCTGGCCCAGGACCAAAACGACACAAGCCTTTTTCGTTGCGATGAGTAGTTTTTGCAGGAGCGATTTGAGTTCTCTTAAGTATCTCTGATATATATATATATATATATATATATATATATATATATATATATATATATATATATATATATATATATATCGAACAGCACCTGTGATAAAAAGAAGGCACTCGAGAGAATTATGCTCACAAAATATTTGCCCTTTAAGAAGATGGTCGTCCAAGGATGCCCAGTAAGTGATCTGCAGAAATGTTTCGGGCCTGGTAGGCTCTTCGTCAGTCCAAGCAAGAACCCACTCGCTACTGCGATTGGTTGAGGGCATGCCGGCGGGGGAGAGGGTGGTTTCTGCTATAAAAGCGGAGACCCATCCTCTCCTGGTCAGTCGGGAGAGTTCAGCTGCCACCAGGAGCTCGCAGCTCCAGTCCCTCAGGTTTCAATGATTGGCATATTTTATTTTTTAGACTACTTGTTCGACTGGCAAGCATGCCTGCCACTGAAGTAACGGGCACTGAAAGGTGCGGGTGTATTTGAATGTTGGTTTCTTATCATTTTCATTTGCCTATTTCACAATAACTATTATAATTTTCGCGATACTAAATAGCAAACCGGAAAGGGTAAAGGCTGGGAAGTCAAAATATAGTTAGTTCAGGTAGCTCAACTAGCTCAAAACAATTTTGAAGCGTTTCACACGTAAAAAAAAATTGATCTTGGGGTTGTCATTGGCCCTTTAACCCTTCCTCATCCCCTGCCTAAGCTCCCTAGAGATGTTGAGCCACCGCGCTAATGGCGCTATATATCAGAGGGACACTGACAGGGTATTTATGCTTGCCGAGGTTTTTAGTTGTGCATAACATATGAGAGCCCAACTACCCAGAACAGAATTTGCGGCTTCTTTTCCGCCCGAAGACCGCCGATCGAGAACTGGCCGGTTTGAGTCGCACTCACTCTCTTCTCCGGGGTCACGGGCCTTTTCTAAGGTTTAGACAACCACCAAGTTTAATCAAAGTCGGGGGTCATTGAAGGCATACACTCAATATTAAAAATAGAAAAACAAACATGAAACCTAATTATTGTGGCTTCTAAATAACTGCAAATACGTTGATTAGAAAAATGCCCAGAGAACCGGAGGCATTCTGTGCGTTCACTGCGTAATTCTCAACATGGCGTCGTATCGCGTATCGTATGACTCGCGGGCTGGACGGCGATGGCGGCGGACGACGGGCGTGGGTCCTCTACTTCAGAACTTTCATTCGCGGTACCGATGAATCAGCCTTCCTTCGAAAGAAAAATGTTGGACCGATCAAAAGAATTCGAATTCATTCAGTACGACACACCGCCTGACCACCAGCCGATTTGCACGAAGACATCGCCGAGCCGTCGCCCCTTCGGGTGGCTGAGGACATCGCTCCTGCAAACTTCAAGCACGAAGAGCGTACTTCGAGTTGAATATGCACGCGTACGATTTCTTCACTAGGTGCGAATGTGGCCAATGCGTGGTGCCGCCCGACTTCAAGCCGGGAGTGCATTTGCTGGAGGGAAATCGGCAGCAAACGTTCTGACCTACAGTTGACCGACTGCATTACTACGAACAGAAGAGTTTCCCCTCTAGCACAGTGGAAAGATGTACGCTTCACACGTAGGAGACCCAGGTTCGATGCAGAATGCTGGCGCACCGTTTATTCATTTATTTTTTGTCAAACATTTTGCGATAGTTACATTGTTTCTTTTACAATTATCACTAAAAACAAAAACAAACAAATGTTGTGGACGATACGTTGCTGAACTAAATGGCATGGAACTACCTTTTTGACACTTGCGAACTCAATGTAGTCCCTTTCCACAAAATCGTAAGGAACATATAAATCGGGTAGCGTCCGCTTTCGGAGGTGCCCGTAACTGTTCTGCCGGAATTGCAGTCCAGCCATTGGTTCCGATTCGCGATGCTCTTTCGGAAACTTCTGCAGACCCTGCGGCTGACCCTGCCGCACAATGCCACTTTTTTCGGACGCAGGACATGTGAGGCAGCTCTTCACGCAACATCTTGGCGGCATACTTTTCGGAGCCGATCACGGTCACTCACTACTCATTTCCAACTCTTCAATGTACAAGACAACTCATCTTAAAGTGCAGAGCAGCGAGTGGAACAAAGTACCTGCGAAGCAATCACACGGCAAACGGTAACCGCAACGCTGTGATGTCGTCTGCTAATCTGGTGCGCGCGGCCAAGAAAAACAAACAAACGAAAAAACAAAAGAAAACGCGGTTGGATGTAGCCACGTGACTTCCGGCACTCTCTCCTCCTGTATACTTCTACGACCTCCCTTCTCAGATTTCGGTTTCGGTTTCGAGGAGTTGTGTTTCTTGCCCTTATTAAAAATATACGTGACTGTGTGGCAAAATATTAACTGGGTAGTCTTCGACACCATATTAAATCGCCTGGTAAAAAATGAAAAAAATAAATAAATTGGGGATCGTCAGTGTCCCTTCTAAGAAGCCAGTCGCTCGTATAGCATGAACGTCACTGAAAACCGGCCAGGTATATAACACCCACGGTAATAAAAGCGGCGCGCTGTCATTTCAAGCGAACTTCGCGAAATTAGGGTTTTTAAAATATTCATTAGTGGGTGGCATGCACATAATTACACTGTCCACCTCCTTGAGATATAATCGATACTGACATCATTAAGGTCCGGCGAAAGTTTGACAGCTGCTGGTTCGCATCAAAATTTGTTTGACATATCATTTAACACCTCCTAACTAGTAACCCAAACTATACGTCAAAGTAGTTATTTTGGCGAGATTGTTAAATAAAAAGAAAATCCTCATCTTTTTTCTAACTTAAAGGCATTATACACTTTTCATAACTAGCCAATGAGGGCTCGTTAATTTCTGCGTTTGTGTGTTATGCACGCGCATATTTTGGCTGGTTTTCAATTTCGAGCGAAAGCTGGTTGGACTGTGATTTAGCACGCGTGGACTGTGATTTTTTAAACAGGGGAAACGTCTATACTGCCGACTGTGAGACCGTTACGACAGATGTGATTTGAGCAGTACAACGAGTTGCCGACGGATTACAAGATTTACGTTATGAAGATAATTCTAAAAAAGCTCACACCAAATGCCATAAAAAAAAACATGAGGTACCCACACTCACAGTGTCTTTTTAAACAGCCTGCTCGACCTGAAAGTTTTACAACGCGTGACGACACACGATTAGAAAACGCAGCAACATTTGAAGGTTGGTTTCGACATAACCTGCATTTGCCGCTTCTAATGGTTATTCTAGATTCAGAGATCATAAATATTATGCTGGGAAAAGTAGAACCTGGTACTCAGAAAATACATGTTTAATCTGAGCGGCTCCAAAACTACGAGAATTGCAGTTCAAGAAAACTAACATACTTAAAAGAAGACAAAAAAAACTTAGTTACGAGTTTTTTTTTAATTATTGTTTTCGTCCCCTGATTTCTATTATCGCACATAAATTGGGAAGTAAGTGTATACAAGTTTGCTTTTGTAAACCACGCAGCTATTGCCGAAGGGCTAACGGCTAGCCTGTGTATCCCAAGTAGCATCTCCGAAATAGGGGTCGACGTGGGCCCAACGTGCGCAGCTCGCCGTGGGACCTCCGTGGGGTTTTTAAGTCCGGCCCAACGGGGTCACCTGGGCAGACTCTCTCCTTGGTCCACAACAACAAAGGCCCAATGGGGCAGCCCACCTGAGCCCGAACCTACCCCCCCCCCCGGGCCCACAGGGGGCTTATTATACGAAGTCCATATGGGCTCCACTCATGGGGCACTGGGTCTTTGCTTGGGCGGCCCACCTGAACTTCCCTCATGGGGTGTCACCCCTCCTTGGTCATGCTTCAAGGGTTATCCTCCAGGGTTCACAGGATGCTGGACCTATTGAGGAATCGCACTGCCTCCGAAGTTGGGCTTACATCTTACGCGAGGTCTGAGAAACATATCATTTCCATTCTGGTGCTTTAAATGCGTATACTTTGGTAGATCAATAGAACATCTTGAGCGAGACCATCAAACGTCGTTGATTCCATGTGTAAAAAAGAAAGCACAATTGTGCACATCTACATATTATTCTGGTTGGCCAGGCAACCGGAGACAGCCAGTATGTCCCGGCTACTTGGTCCGAGAGTTAGTATTTGACGAGAGTGTTTGCATTCGTCCGCATAACGCATTATTCTGATAAAAAGCCGCCCCTTCTCCGTACTAGCGTGGAAAAGACAGTGGTAACACAGAACGTGACGTGCTGGTGTGTAGAAAATGTGTACTGTGCTCAACTAAAGAAAATGAACAAGCCGCGCGTGGGGCCTCGCGAATATACAGTTACATCAGAGATTCCTGGAGTAACTAAATGGCGGAGCCGTAAATTACTGTAGAGACGAGTAACTGTATATAATATCCGTATACGCTAGAGTAACTGTATATAATATTTGTATACGCTAGAGTAACTGTATTCGATCTTATATTTGAGCATAGGCATTTACTCTAGCAAGGCCACGCTCCCCGCTGTGCAGGCTGGATCGCGCGAAGCCGTCCTGTGTCGTTCAAAGTAAGCGCGTGAGCGCTGCGTGGATGTCTTACTTGTGGGTGCCATCTTCTGCGGTTGCGGTGTAACTGTGACTTTTTCAGAACCTGTTAGAGTGTGAAGGCTCCTACGCATAGTTGCGTTTCAGATCGTTTGATTGCGTTTGATGGCGTTGCTGCTGCGAGAAACCAGGACATTCCTGCTCCTTATGTCGCGTGCCAAGCTATTCCTTGAATTGGATTTCACGCTTCATACGAAGCGCAGATGTGCCGGCAACTCACTTTCGTTTCTCGACACAACGCAGTCAAATGCTCTCAAATACCCTCAAACGCAACTGTGCGTAGGGGCCTGAGAGCGCGGAGCGTGCGGAAAACAGAACTATTGGAACGGGGCAGCGCCCAATATCGCCCTGGCACCAGCTGACGGCAAAAAACCCCAAAAATGTACTAAACTGCGTCTTAAAAAAAAAAAAAGAAAGAAGAAGATTTTTGGATGTGTTTAAGGTGTAGGCTCACAACTATAGAAAGTTCGAGATTACAGTACCGCCTACTGATCTTATGGCAATAAAAAAAAAAAACATGCCAGCATTTTTTTTTGTGTTCTGTTCTTTTCTTATGGACCACTGGAGATTATGAACGTTATAATTCTACTTATTTTGGCAAAGTCGCAGCATTTTTATTGTGCGAAAGGCGTAATATTGAAATTCCGCTTCGAAAGCAGCGAACTATATTTTTTCTCGCCCTCTTTCACTGGAGCCGAAGTGATGCGTTCGCCAAACTGCGTCCGATGGATGGATGGATCGATGGACATCGATCGTATTCTTTATAACGGGTGGTAGCTTGCGCCACATAGCCTTGAAGTAAGGCTAGGTGGCGTATAGAGCGCGCGCGCCCCGTCGTATCTGAGTCATATATCGTGCCATCTCTGACGACAACACGGAACTTCTGCCACTTCTCTCAAGGTTTCTGCCCGCGAGATACACGTGTTCGAACTTTTTCGTGTCGCTTGCGGTACGTAATCATGCTTTTCGTTAAGACTTGCACCAGCTAAGCAAGTGACAGAAATGCAATTTCGAAGGCTTGTTTCGTAAAGTCCTGTCCCAACGGAAATGTCAAGAACCGACGAAAAGTTTTCCGTTCCTTTCGGTTTACCAAAGAGTGATCGGCGGAGAAGTGCGTGGTTGCGTCACGCTGAAGGGGAGGATGGCAAGGAGGTCGTTCCACGGTATACTTGTTTCTGCGGCGACTATGCTGCAAACTTGGTCCGTTTAGGAAATCTTCCTCTAAACACCTCGATGAACGTACAACAACTAGCACTCAAAAAAATAAACGAGCTGAAAGAGGCGCTCTTGCTGAGCACTTCGCAAACACCGGCAGCCATGTTTGTTATAGTTCGAAGCCGCCGCGGAAACGAAATCATGGGATATTTATGAAAACCATGATGGCTCTATCTGCATCATTTGTTTTGAAACATAAATATATGGTCGATAAAAGTACTTTTATGGTACGGAGATACAATTTTACAACCAACATTTAACACGTCAATCATTACTCCAACCAATGAGAGCCGAGAAATGTTGCTGAGTCATAGAAGCGCCGGGCGGGGCGTAGAGAAGGACTACCCCCCCCCCTAAATTTGCGTCTAACGGCGCAAATGCTGCTACAGACTTTTTTTCGTCAAGGGAAAAAAGCTTTTTCTGTTTTTGTGATTATTTAAAGGTGAACGGAGTATAGCACCGGCCTAGTCGTGATAAACATACATACACCAAGTTTCAGCCGCACGCATGAGAGCAAAGAGAAAACACCGCGACGTGGAAGGACTAAATATAACTTTCAGTCATATATACGTTGCTATTTTGTGTTCAAGTTCATTGTGCTCGGCAGCGCCACTATTTTCTTGAATATCAAATTACCTTATTTCGCCAGCTTTACATATTTGTTTTAAAAAGTCATGAAATCTACAGTAATACAGTCATGGGGACATAATATTCGATCTAATCGTCAGGATAAGTCGGCTAATGAACTAAATTACGATAATGATCTTTTTATTTAGTAAATATAAACATGGTTCGTACAGAAACTCGATGAACGCCATTGAAAATTCCAAAATCAGTCAATTTTATAGAGACGTAAAGCTTGTTGGAAGCACGGTTGACCGATAAATGTGCCACTCGTGCAGCACGAGCGAGATATCAGCGCGATAACGCGCCCGTGCGAATTTTCCGTCTCTTATCATCCACGTTTTCTCACCGCCAGCCTTCTTCCTGTTGACCGAGCGGTAATTTTAGCGCACTACTGTGCTCCTCACAAACTCCTCCTTCTCAAAGTAACTGGTCTAGTGTTCTCCAATGATTCTCAGCTGATTTTCAATGGGAACCTTATGTTTATTTTCAATATTTAAAAGGTAATGATTGAATTTCAGGGTATTGTTTGACTTATCGTTGTGGTATCAGTGTGATAACAGTGTGACAGTGTGACAATGACAAAGCTACAGCGTGGTGTGCTCTGGTTATCGGTGACGTCTGCAGGATCGCCTATAAAAGGGCTGACGAAATAAAACACGGGGCTTCCTTTTCCCAGACGTCTCGTGCGAGTGGTTCATTCTTCGTTACTCGCAATCGCACGCCGATAGTACGGCGGCGCGACATGGTATCAGAAGTGGGCGTATCATCAGTCTAGGTTTGCGAAAGCAAGCGTAAAAGACTATGGCGAAGGAAACACCACCGGCACCTACGGGAACGTTTGGACTTCAACAGCCACCACAGCTGGACTTCGACAACACAACAGAGTGGCCGGCGTGGATAGAACATTTCGACGATTACCGCTTCGCCACGGGCATCAACGAAAGAACCGGTGAGGCACAAGTCCGCACGCTATTGTACACAATGGGCCGGCAAGCAAGGGAAATTTTTGCTACGTTCGACCTTTCGGCAGAAGAGGCAAAGGACTTCGACCTCGTCAAGCGAAAGTTCGACGAGCACTTCGTCAAGGAACGAAACGTCGTGTATGAAAGTGCGTGTTTTCACCGAAGGCTACAGAAGCCAGGAGAGTCCGTGGACCAGTACGTTACGGCACTGCACGTCCTCGCAGACCGCTGCGAATTCGGTGAGATGAAAACAACGCATGATCCGTGACCGGTTTGTCGTGGGGCTCCATGACGACAAGCTTTCCGAAAACCTGCAAATGGACGCTAAGCTGACCTTGTCATCGGCGTTAGCCAAGGCACGCCTCAAGGAAGTGGTGCACCAGCAGCAGCGAGAACTTCGTTCAGGAGAGCCCGGTCAACAGGCCTGTTCTTCGACGAAAGAGGACCTGAACGTGGACGCCATGAGTCGACGCCGGGATGCACCTCGAAGAAAAGTCTACGGGTCGGAAACATCACATCGGGACAAGCAGTGTTCATTCTGTGGAGGCGACCAGCATCCAAGGTCGGTGTGTCCTGCAAGGGCACAGAAGTGCTTCAATTGCCACACCAAGGGACATTTCAGCCGGGCCTGCAGGAAGGAGTCGGCGTCGTCTCCAAGAAAGGTACAAGTGTCATCCGTACAACAAGAGACTGGCGAACTTTTTCTGGGGGCGATAAATGTTCCGGACGCGAAAGCGCGGTATGTCCAGATAACCCTGAACTCTGTACCAGTGTTTGCTAAAGTCGATTCAGGAGCAGAGGCCACCCTTGTACCGTCGACGTTTCCAGGCATTCCGTCTAGGCTGGAAACAGCAAGCGAAGTACTGACTGGTGCGGGAGAAAATCGCCTTACGGTACTTGGAAAGTTCAAAGCTAACTTAAACTGGAAGGACAAAGTGTCAATGCAAACTGTCTATGTCGTGAGTCCGCTTCGTCATGTACTTCTAGGGTTACCAGCCATCGAGGATTTGGGAGTTGTAAAGTTCATCGATGGAGTGTCTCTTGATAAACAAAATTATGATGTTCTGTACCCGCAGGTGTTCAATGGTCTTGGAACCATTCCGGGAGAATACAACATCCGATTGAATTTGGATGCGGTCCCGTACGCTATACACGCGCCCCGACGAGTCCCGATTCCTATGCGTGAGGCGGTAAAGCAAGAAATCGAAAAAATGGAAGGGATGGGAGTCATCCGGAAGGTCGATGGTCCTACAGACTGGTGCGCCGGGATCGTTCCGGTCTTAAAACCGTCCGGAGACGTACGCGTGTGTGTTGACCTCACACAGTTAAACAAAAATGTCCAGAGAGAGCGATACGTGCTCCCAACGGTAGACCAGGCATTGGGACTGCTCGCAGACGCAGCGTATTTCTCAAAGTTAGATGCTAATTCGGGATTTCACCAGGTAAAACTAGCGAGGTCATCCCAGGAACTAACGACGTTCATAACGCCCTTTGGAAGGTATTGTTTCACTAGACTGCCCTTCGGCATTACGTCAGCGCCTGAATACTTCCAAAAGAGAATGTCTGAGATCCTAGATGGCCTCCCTGGCGTAGTTAACATGATGGATGATATCCTGGTGTTTGGTTCGGACAAAGCACAACACGATGAGCGTGTGAAAAAAGTCATGGACAGACTCGCAGAGTCAAACATGACACTGAACGGGGCGAAGTGTGTGTTCGGTGTAAAAGAAGTTAGTTTTCTAGGTCATCTTCTGAGCGCAGATGGCATAAGGCCTGACCCAAAAAAGCTGCAAGCGGTCAAAGATATGAAATCGCCGACAAACGTGTCGGAAGTACGAAGCATTCTAGGTATGGCCAATCACTTGGGCCGTTTTCTGCCTAATCTCGCTCAGAAAACTGCACCGTTGCGAGAACTGCTAAAAAAACAGAATGGGCTTGGGCCGCTCAGGAAAATGCTTGGAACGATCTGGAGGCATTTTTTCTCCGGTGTAAACAATCAACGCATGAAAGGCCCTCCGCTCCTCGAGGAAGGCGGAGGCTGGCGTTAACGCAACGGCGGATCGTTATCGCGATTGGCCAGCGCTCGCCTCGCGCCTTCCTCGATGAAAGTGGAGGGGTGATGGCGGTAAGTATGACCCAACCCATCCGACAATCCTTTCGGCAGACGCGTCGTCATTTGGGCTTGGAGCCGTCCTCTTACAAGAGCAGCAAGGGGTACGACGGCCTATCGCTTTTGCATCGCGGTCTTTGACCAAAGCTGAGACGCGCTATGCGCAGATTGAGAAAGAGGCGTTGGCACTGACATGGGCTGCCGAAAGGTTTGACGAGTACCTAAGGGGCTTAGACACGACGTTCGAGACCGACCATAAGCCTCTAGTTACGTTGCTGGGACAAAGTCCGATAGATGTGTTGCCGCCTCGAGTTCAGAGATTTAGAATGAGGCTAATGCGCTATAGATTTAAGGTTGTGTTTGTACCGGGCAAGTGCATTGCAACCGCCGATGTTTTGTCGCGGGCACCTCTCAATCAAATGCCAATGGAAAGGGAACGTCTCACAATTCAAGAGGTGTTAAAGTTCTCTCAGGGATGTTTAATGGGTCTTGAAACAGGAGACGATTTGTTGTCACGTGTAAAAACAGGTCAAACTACAGACGAAGTGTGTAAAACGCTGGCTCAGCTGTCTCGTAAGGGCTGGCCTAAAAAACCGTCTGTCCCTTGCTCCCTTCGACCTTACTGGCAAGAGAGGGCCGGCATAACTGTGTGTGATGGGTTTTTGTTAAAAGGTACAAGATTAGTTGTTCCCCAGGCACTTCGTGATGAAGTGTTATCTCGCCTGCACGATGGTCACCAAGGAATCAGCAGATGTCGAGCTCTTGCACAAGGGTCTGTTTGGTGGCCTGGCCTAAGCAAGCAACTGGCAGTGATGGTAAAAAGCTGCAATGTGTGTACCGAGTTCAGTTTTCAGAAGGCTGAACCGATGATGCCGACCATGACTCCACGTTTTCCATGGGAAAGAGTAGGGGTCGATTTGTGCAAAATAAGGAACTCTGACTATCTTGTGGTTGTAGATTATTTATCAAGGTACCCGGAAATCTGTGTTCTCCCTTCGACTGGCGCAACTGTTGTTATAGAGAGGCTTAAAAGCATATTCGCTCGTCATGGGGTGAGTGTGACCGGGGTTTTCAAAAATTGTTTAGTGAATTTTTGGCCGACTTCTTTTTCTAGATATCTCTTCTTCCGATTTTACACTCTCCTTAAAATATTTCAGTCTCTATAAATCCTATAAACATTTTAACTCTTAAGTCTTCCAATCCAGTCACGTCATCTCGACGATTTTTAATATATTTTCTATACATATTTTTTCTCAGTCATAGACTATAGAGCAGAGACGATAGAAATGCTATAGAATGTATTTCGCCATCTCTTTATAGACTTTCTGTCACCATATATCTACCGAATTTTTGATAGAGTACGGATGATTTAATAGTGAGTTGGAGTGTAGAGAGGCGACATTGGACTCAATTTGCGGAGGCGGTTTTTTCAAGTGTGCCAAATAATTACTGCTTCTTGCAATGCTTTATAGTGGAAGATACAGTTCACCCATATTTATAAAGCACATTTCATATAAAGTAATAGTGAGAAAAAATCAGCGTACTTGTAATATTTTATATTTTCACGAATGGTCTTAGTTCAAACTATTTTTTTACTTTTGGGTATATATGACGGTAAAGCAGTGAACACTGCTGAATAGACATTTTGCTAAATTACCCAAGCCTCCAGAAGCATGCTGCGAGTGTTGTTGCACGAGCTGCACGTGCTGGCGTCAGCAGTAGTTACTTTGTTAATGTAAATGCCTTAAGAAATGGCATCTTGCACGAGCGTTCGTCAAGGATTTATTTTGGTGTTTTACGTCGAATCATTTATAAGGGGAAGGCGATCGCGTGTGACGCGTGTAGATACATTCCCAGCTTTCTTCTTGATGCTTGAATAATTTAGCAATAGGTCTATTACTAGAGCTATGGTGCCCCATGGAGTATGCCGGTATCTATATCTGCGCTCAATGCAAATGGCGAGTGCATGATTTTATGCATGTTTTTGAGACACTTCACATCAATATTTAAGGCTTTAGTTGAAAAATTTGTTAATAGCCTATAAAAAGGAGGATAAAAACGCTATTAATATCTCTATCTGTTTTCTTAAAATTTCTATAGAGTTTCTATCTAATATCTATATATTACGTTTTATACAAAGTCTAGAGAAAGAGGGACCAAAGGCTACAGACAGTGGTGAGGAAAGTCGCATTTTCGTTAAAATATTCTTTGCGTCCCTTGTAACGGTCCGAAGAAATGTCAGAACGCATCTATCACCATCTTAATCCCCGACGTTCTTCTTTTTTTTTTATTCGACCCGTTAGATATTTCGCGCTGCTTCGTCTTCTATTCTTTCTTTTGGTCTTCTTCACTCTCCTCGGCTTGTGAATTCATTCCTCCTGGAATGATATTTAAAGATGTTGGTTATCGGCTATGCTTCTACTGTGTTGTTCGGTCTAGTGAACCACACCGTTCTTAAAAAGCCCTTGTTGAATTGCGGTTTTGATGACTTGGTAAGGCGCCTTGAACAGTGAAGCAGATCCTGGCAGGCCTTTCCGGACCAAGACAAAGTCACCCACCCGTAGCTTTGGAAGCTCAGTATTGTGTCGCTCATCGAAATGTTGTTTCATCTGGTACCGATAGTTTTCTTGTTGAGCATCGGTCTTTCTGCGTTCCTTGATATATATTCGTCCAGCAATCTCAAGCAGGTTGTCAGGAGGCAGCAGCGAAGCTTTTCCCGAGATCACGAAGAGAGGACTGCATCCCGACCCTGCCGTGTAGGACCGATTATGACGTGCTACACCAGCCTCAAGCGAACATTTCCAGCCACCTGGAAAGTTGGGGTACATGTTCATATATTGTTTTATGTCTCGAATGGCGCGCTCCGCTAGTCCACTTGCCGAAGGATGGTAAGGTGCCGTGAATCGCAGGGCTATCCTGCGGTCTTCTGCCCATTCTTTTCGTTTGCGGCTACGAAAGGCTGGTCCATTGTCCGAAACGACAACCTTTACGTTGCGATACACATCTCTGCTCAGCAAAGATATCACCCTGTTAGCGTTTCCCTGCCTGGTTTTGCTGCCACCATTCGAGTGCACTCGTCGATGCATAGTAGAAATGCTTGCGTCTTCTTCACATCTTCGCTCTTTTTTTTATCTCCGCGAAGTCAAGGTGACGCGCTTCAAAAGGTGTCTTGGAGTGTTCAGGTAGAGTCATTTGATCTGTAGATTGTCGGTATTTAACTTTGTACATTTGGCACTCGTGGCAGGACTTGATGTAGAGTCTTGTGTCATCTTTCATGTGAGGCCACGTGGACCGTTTGCTCAGCTTCAAATAACTCCGCCAGAACCCGTCATGACCACCTGATTCTGGGCTTGTGTGGTACAATTCTAGAATCTTAAGAACCATTGTGGATGGAACGTGAAAATTTCCTTTTGTGCCAAGTTCTAGCTGTTCTGCCCTTCCCAGAGTTTTGATAAATTCACTACTTCGGGTGACCCTACTCGGGACGTTGGCAGAAGTCGTGACATCGCGTCGGCGTCTTTTAAGGAAGCACCTGGACGATGACTTACTTCAAAATTGAACTCCTGCAGCTCATTGATCCAGCGAGCTATCGTTCCCTTTGGCTCAGTCATTTTGAGTAGAAAGGTGAGTGCTTCATTGTCACTAGAGAGTTTGAATTTTGAACCATACAGGTAGGAACGGGAATATCTAACCACCTTCAGCACCGCTAGGGCTTCTTTCTCTGTGGTAGTGTAGTTCACTTCAGTCTTCGTGAAAGTTGAACTGTGGTATCCCACGACGTGTAGCTGTTGGGAAGCCGGTTTCTTGATGTCACGTTGGTAGAGCACTGCGCCTGTTGCGTAGTGTGAAGCATCTGTGTTGAGCTCGAGTGGTAGATTGAAATCCGGCAAGCGCAGAACTGGGTCGGGTGAGATGATCTTGACAAGGTCCTGATACGCGTCTTCGCACTCCTGCGTCCAGTCGAACTTTGTTTCCTTCTGAGTAAACTTGGTCAGGCAGCGGCTTTTCGTAGCATAGTCCTGGATGAATGATCTAAAATTTCCTGCAAGGCCGAGAAACACACGCAGCGAGTGCACGTCATAGGGCTTGGTAAGATGGGAAATACGGACTTTTGTTTCGTATTTTTCGTTGCTCCGTCCAAAACTCTGCCTAGAAATACAACTTTAGTCTTGAAAAATTCACTTTTCTTCAAATTGACTTTGAGGTTGGCCTCACAAAAGGCGGACAAAACTTCTGCCAGATGCTCCTCGTGTTCGCTTTCTGTCTTTGAGTATATGATGATATCATTAACATAGACATTACAGAATCTTCCCAGGTAAGGCTCGAAGACGGCATTCATCATTGTTTGGAACCAGCTGGGTGAATATTCCATCCAAGGGGCAGGCGATTATATTCATAGATGTTGAATGGCGTTATAAACGCTGTGAACTTCTTGGTGTCCTCTGGAAGAGGCACCTGCCAGAACCCTTTACACATATCAATCCTAGAGAAGTACTTGCAGCCTCCTGTTTCATCAATTATGCTGTCAATCTGAGGCATTGGAAAAGGAATTAGTAAGGTCTGTTGGTTCACTGCTCGGTAGTCTGTGCAAAGGCGAAATGTTTCATCTTCATTTGGAGCAATAGTGATGGAAGATGCGAATGGAGAAACAGAAGGCCGTATGATGTCAGAATCCAGTAGGTTCTGTACCTCTTGTTTTAGCCACGTCTTCTTTTCTCGCGTCAGGTTGTAAGGATTTTTCTACACCACAGTTTTGTCTTCAAGCTCCAGCGGTACTTCAAACTTGGGAGTACACGGTGGATATCCCCCTACACACACCAGTTCTGGATAGGTTTTAGACACCACGTCAGTTGACTTGATAGTGCGAAGAGAAGTGGTGGTACCTTCTGAGTCTATCGAGCATCCAGGTGGTGGGCCAACATAAACCGTGTCGTTCCAGTAAAGATTCAGCTTCAGTTGTTTCATATCCGGGCGTGACAAAAGAAAATCGTACTCCACTCCATCGATTGCCAAGGCTTGGGTGTTAGGTGTGCGAGACTGGAACTTGACTGTCACGTTCACCCATTCAGAGTGTTGTCTTGCGTGGCCATCGTAGCTCCGAACAAAGACTTCCCTTCCTTTAAATATATGGCTTGGGGAGATCCTGTCTTTCTTGATGACAGAAATGGAAGCTCCCGTATCTACAAGAGCGTGCATTTGTTGTCCATTGACTGAAATCTGGATATTTAGCAAACTTGGAGAAGTTAGACACACAGTCTAGATTTGGGTCTTAGGGTTTCTGTTGCTCGGGACCTAGACCGAGTAGTTTTTAACCGATATCAAGTTCAAGATTGCTGCATCTCAGACATCTTGTTCGCGCGTGTGCGTCTGGTGTCGGACTAACGACGACGACAACCAACAGACAGTCTCGAGAACAACGCGCGAGCAAATCATGGAACTGATGGCCTACCCCAACTAGCTGCCGATGCCCGGTCTGTTGCAAGAGCACATCTCCTGTAAATACCTGTACATAGATTAAAGAGCACTAGTAACGTCTCTAATAATGTCTAGCAATGGCGACGAGTACCGAACCAGCCTCTGAAGTCAACGGACGCAACTCCGAGTCTGCGGTGATGACGTACCAAGTACCACAGTTCGACGAGACGAAAGATAAGTGGACTTCGTATATTATCCGCATTGAGTCCTACTTCGAGGGAAACGGCATCGTGGACGATGTAAAGAAGAGAGCGCTTCTCGTTTCGGCACTGGGCTCAAGAGCAATAGACGTCTTGAGTGGGCGTTGCGCGCCAAGGAAGGTTAAAGAACTAACCTACTCTCAAGCGATTGAAATTCTTGAAGAATTTTACGCACCGAGACCGAACGAGATAGCTGAAAGCTTCAAATTTTTCACGAGGGTTCAGAAAGAGGAAGAGTCGGCTCAGCAATTCATCGTGGAACTTCGGCAGCTGGCCGATAAATGCAACTTCGGCGACATGTTAGACCGCATGCTACGAGACAAGATAGTGTGCGGAATTCGAAATATCGACGTTCAGAAGGCACTACTTTCCAGGCCCAAGTTGACATTGCAGGAAACTGAGAACATCGTGCTGGCGGCGGAGGCGGCGAGACAAGGTGTCAAGCTCATGAAGCCTTCAGACGTGAAGTCAGAGCCGGAACTGCACAAACTGGCGGGTAAGCAACGACCGGGACCGTCACGCCAGTACAGCAAGGAAGAACGTGGACCATCGCTAGCGTGCGAACGGTGCGGCAGCAAGGAACACTCCGAGATGGCCTGCACGTTCAAGTATGCGAAGTGTTTCCAGTGTGGAAAGAAGGGACACATCGCAATAATGTGTCGCTTTAAGGGCAAGCGACAACAGAGGACGTTCGCACTAACCGAAAACTCCGCTGAGGACGGCGACACAGCATTCTCCTCGCACCTGCTGTCCCTGAAACAAAATCCGATCGAGGAGAACAAGATCGTCGGTCCAGTTCGGCGCAAGTTCTGTTGGGGCGGAGTCGACATTATCATGGAGATCGACACGGGATCACCTGTGTGCGTGATATCCTGGGACGTTTACAACCAGCACAGGGAGAGTTGGCCAAGACTGGAGAAGTCAACCCTGAAGTTGTCTTGCTACTTGGGGCCACTGCCGATTGCCGGTAAGCTCACGCTTCCTGTTTCGTATGCCGACAAGACTGTCACAGCGTCGATGACTGTACTTCGCCGGCCAGGACCATGTTTGTGTGGCCGAGACCTGATCCAAGCACTAAACAACTTGGGGACTCCTGTTCTCAGTGTGTCCAACGCGAAAAGCCAATGTAAAGGGGAGGATCTGGATAAAATCTTGACCGAGTACGAAGAGGTATTTGAGCCAACGCTAGGACTGTTCGAGATTCCACCCGCACACCTGTATGTCAAGGAGGGGTCGGTTCCAAAGTTCTTCAGGGCTAGACCTCTTTCGTATGCTATGAGGGACAAGGTTTCTGACGAGCTCGACAGGCTAGTGAAGAACGGCGTTCTGTCTCCGGTGGCACACTCAGAGTGGGCAACCCCGATCGTGCCGGTTACGAAGAAGGACGGGTCAGTCAGAATTTGCGGCGATTACAAGCTAACCGTGAACGCGGCATGCGTTACAGAGCAATATCCGCTACCTGTGATTGATGACCTCTTCGCCGCTCTCAACGAGGGAGACGTGTACAGCACGCTGGATCTTCGCGACGCTTACAATCAGATTCCCCTTGACGAAGAGGCTAAGAAACTGACGGTCATCAATACCCATCGAGGATTGTTTTGTTACAACCGTCTGCCGTTTGGAGTGTCTTCCGCGCCCGCTATTTTTCAGCGTACTATGGAGACTATGCTGAAGGGTATTCCAGGCGTGCAGGCGTATTTGGATGATGTCCTGGTGGCAGAAAAGAAAGAAGATGGTGGAAAGAGCCTCAAGGCGGTTCTGAGGTGCTTCCGAGAAAACGGCGTCAAGTTAAGGAAGGACAAGTGCACCTTCCGGATGCCAGAAGTCTTCTACTTGGGACACAAGATCAGCAGCGACGGACTGCAGCCTCTGGAGAAGAACCTGGATGCTGTGATGAAGGCTCCAAGTCCTAAGAACGTAAGCGAATTACGTTCCTACATCGGGCTTCTAACATACTACAGCAAGTTTCTTCCGAACATGGCTACTTTGCTCGCTCCACTCTACGACCTTCTAGCCAAGGATCGCCGCTGGACCTGGGGTCCGGAGCAGCAAGAATCGTTCGAGAAGTCAAAACAAGCACTGCGACAAGCAAAGATGCTCACGCACTTCGACCCAGCGAAGCCATTGCGCCTGGAGTGCGACGCATCGCCGTACGGAATAGGAGCGGTGTTGTCGCATCGCGTTGGAAACATAGACAAGCCAATTGGGTTCCGATCCCGAAGACTGTCAAAGGCCGAGAGAAACTACTCTCAACTCGAGCGTGAAGCATTGGCGTTGGTGTTCGGAGTGTCTAGGTTCCGCGACTATCTGCTTGGTCGATCGTTTATTTTAGTCACAGATCACAAGCCTTTGGTTGGACTGTTTCGTGAGGACCGCCCGACACCAGTCATGGCCGCGGCTCGGATTCAGCGCTGGTCTTTGCTGCTGGGAGCTTACAACTACAGGATAGAGTATAAGCCTGGGCCAGACAACCAAAACGCCGACGCACTCAGTCGACTTCCACTGGAGACTCCCGAGGAAGCAACCGATGAGCTACCTGAGTATGTCCATTCGCTTCAACAGCTCGACAATACTCATCTTCCGTCACAAGTGCTCCGCCAACTGACCTTGAAGGATGAGGTCCTCCGTACGGTGAAGTCCTACATTCTCGGAGGTTGGCCTCGGGAGAGGAAAGTGTCTGATCCACGCATGCAAGCGTATTTTACTAGGAGGCTAGAAATGACCGTAGTCCAAGGTCTTATCTACTGGGGCCACCGAGTCATTGTTCCTGAGCCCGCACGAGACCAGATGCTGCAGCTTCTGCACGAGACGCACCAGGGTGCCTCAGCAATGAAGTCTGTCGCACGTACAATCGTGTGGTGGCCTGGACTTGACGGTGAGATCGAACGTCTGGCGAGCAATTGCCACACCTGTGTACAAGCAAGGTCGATGCCGCCGGCGAAGACTCCTGTTAATTGGCCTTTGACTCAGGAGAACTGGTCGCGTGTTCACCTGGATTTCGCTGGTCCAGTAAACGGTGCGATGATCTTGGTTGCGGTGGATTCGCACTCGAAGTGGATAGAGGCAATCGCTATGCAACATGCCACGACCGAGTCCACAATCACGGCATTACGCGAGATTTTTAGCCGGTTTGGCATACCGAGAACCATCGTGAGTGACAATGGCACTCAGTTTACATCCGAAGCGTTTGCCATGTTTTTGTCCAACAACAACGTGAAACACTTGCGCACAGCTCCGTACCACCCACAATCGAACGGCCTCGCGGAGAGAGCCGTACGCACCATCAAGGAGGGTCTCAAGAAACTTCAGACCGGTAGTTTGTCTATGCGCCTCGCAAAGGTGCTATTCAACTACCGTAGGACGCCATTGGAGGATGCAAGATCTCCGTCCCAGCGGCTTTTAGGATACCAAATCCGCTCCCGCCTGGATACCTGCCTTCCGCCTCCTGTCTCTTTTCCTCTCTGCTCAGAGGGAGATACTGCGAGTAAGCTTTGCCCTGGCGACTCCGTCTGGGCACGCAACTTTGGGGAAGGGGAAAAGTGGCTTCCGGGGACAGTTAAAGAAACAACGGGTTCCCGCATGATCACGGTCAAGACGTCAGCAGGAGAGCTGAAACGGCACATGGACCAAATTCGTCCAAGAGAGAGCACGGCACCTGCACCACCGGGAGCAAGACGCCACCGGTGAGCAAGACGCCTGAACCACCCCATCAAGATGCAGCCGCACCAGCGCAGTCTGACGCAGCGGAAGACGAGGCCGTCCCAGCTGTTCGGCGGTCGACAAGACCCAAGAAACCTGTTGACCGATATTCACCTTAAGGAGGGAGGAATGCTGCATCTCAGACATCATCTTGTTCGCGCGTGTGCGTCTGGTGTCGGACTAACGACGACGACAACCAACAGACAGTCTCGAGAACAACGCGCGAGCAAATCATGGAACTGATGGCCTACCCCAACTAGCTGCCGATGCCCGGTCTGTTGCAAGAGCACATCTCCTGTAAATACCTGTACATAGATTAAAGAGCACTAGTAACGTCTCTAATAATGTCTAGCAAAGATAAACCAGACGTGGAGCTGCTAGAGCACGTCATATCCCCGGAGCTCATCGAACTCGTCCTCCAGAAAGGTACCATTTCTTCGGACGAGCTGATGGAAAAGGGGTCAGTCAAGATTAACATACAAATGGCTGTCTTTCACAAGCTTTTGGGACCGTAGGTGCCGGAGTCGCCACTCGCTGCAACACAAGCTTGTGAAAGACAGCCATTTGTATGTTAATCTTGACTGACCCCTTTTCCATCAACTCCTCCGAGGAAATCGTACCTTTCTGGAGGACGAGTTCGATGAGCTCCGGTGATGTGACATGGTCTGGCAGCTCCACGTCTGGTCCATCTTGAACTTGATATCGGTTAAAAACCACTCGGTCTAGGTCCCGAGCAACAGACAAATTGCACCCACATGTTCTGAATCCTGTCGACTGCGCCAAAATATGTAACGTTCCGAAGAAATTTCAAAACGCATCTATCACCATCTTAATCCCCGACGTTCTTCTTTTTCTTTTATCCGGCACCCTAAGATATTTCGCGCTGCTTCGTCTTCTATTTTTTATTTTGGTCTTCTTCATCTCTAAACTATATATTTTTTTTCAATTCTGTAGGAAGTGGATAAATAACATTTAGTAAGAATGCTATTTTTATGGTTTTAGACATCCTGTTCAAATTTGACATTGTTATTTTTGTGTTCATTTTATGTAGCTGATAATTTTTTCTACGCCCATAAATTTTAACTAGTATCGGTAAAAAAATTAATAAATAGAAAACAAACGTTCGTTTACTTTAGAATTCATTCTCATTAAACAAAATAACTTTGCTTGTTTCTAAATAAGAAATAAAACGGCATACAAATATATAATTCGCGAAAAAAAGTTTTTTTGCGATTTTCCTATGTTATAAACCAGTATCATGACGTTCTCAGCGGATAAAGGGATGGACGGATGGGTGAATTAATGGATGGATGAATATGGCTAAACTCTTTTAATCGGGCGGCGGCGTGCGCCACCTAGTCAAAGTTTCTAAATCCAAGGATTAGCTGATACCAGATAAAATTCTGATTTAATGAAGCCGGGCGAAGAATCTCATGTCGCCACTAAGCACAGGCATGCATCTACCATTCTCCACAACCGAAAGTTACAATTTTTGTGATGGTGCTGCCTCTTCGCTGCCCGGTGCGCGCACTTTCCGTCCCTTATATATTGAAAAAGAAAGGCAACGAACTTTATCCTTTCCTTGACTTGTGTCACCATTCCGATAACCCATGGTTTGTGAACTCCGTTTGTTCTACGTTATTTTTTCGTCGCTGTCTGTAAAACACAAAACCTGTACTGAATCGGTATCTACCTTGAACAACTGAAGGGTGAGGCCCCTTACACTTAAGTATTAAGTGTTCAGCCGTCTCCTTGTCTTCCCCACATTCTCCACGCACTGTATCTATCTCCTGATATTTCGCCATGGACTCCCTAGCTCGGAAGATTCCAGTTTTTGGCCTTAAATTCAATTCTAGCGGATTTGTCATCATCCCTGACAATTCCTCTAGAAGTTGTCAGGCATACTTTCCTTAGCAATATCGATCTAATATATTCCACAAGTCTCCTGAACCGATTTTTTCTGAATCTCTCCTTCCCATATTTTACTGTTCGCTCCTTTAACCTTCTTCTTGGGTGTAATTTTCTAATCTGCGTCTGTATTATTGTCGAAAAGTTTTGACCGGAGTTTTCTTGTTCGCTACCTCCATTTTCAATCGACGCCTTTCAAATACTAATAGCGAAAAACTCTCCATGCCTATCGCGCCTCCTCCATGTACGTCTCTTAGTTCCTCTTCAAATTCGATCTTACTGCTAGCTTCCCTGCACTCAAATGATGATCATCCCATATCGGTCTGTACTTATTGGTTTTTGCATGCTGCGCACGGCCTAGGAACCAGCTCTTACATCAGCGTCAGACGACAAAATGGCCTGTTTAAACAAAATGAAATGCATTGCCACCGTTTCGGCTCTACTCTAAAATATCGCCACCTCTGAGTCGGGCTCTAAAAAAATATACATAAACCTTGATGTAAAACGTCGCTCAAGTGCCCAATTGACCCTCCCCCCTAAAAAAATGTCTTTGGGCGGTTACGCGAAAAGATGTTAGTGCCCCTTTCTAGCTGGAAGCAAACGGCCGTGCGTGCTGCCGTTCTTATGCTTACATTGTACTATGCCACTGCGGAAGCAAGAACTGCGTCGCTAGGCGCATTACGTCTCTTGAATTACCAAACTTGATGAGATAAAACAGCGCAAAAAGGAACAAAAGGAAGACACAAACCGGACAGGACAGAGCGCTGTAATGTAAGGTTTGTCGTGTCCAGTTTGTCTCTTCACTTTGTAGCTTTTTGCGCTGTTTTATCTCATCATGCTTAACAACTACCAACTAGCCCAGCTCTCAACGTTGTTATTGAATTACCAGCTCACTTTGTCGCTAATGGGCTGAGAAAATTAATTTCACACAAAAGGGAACGCCCTTTACTTCATACCTCGACCGGACAAGTTCTGTCTAGCGGAAACAGAAGCTTGGATAGCTTTCACAAAGAGAGGAAGATCAAAGGGCTCAGCGTCACAGCCGAAGGAGAACCAACAGATCTGCAGCGCAAATTTTGTCATGGGTACGGCGATTTTGTAAGCATCTGACGAGTCTTCCATCCATCGATATTCATCTTGTTGCAGCCGTCTCCCAGGCTGGAACCAAAATTTCCAAAGCGTTTGGTGCTTCGCAGGTGAAGGTGCATAGCAGTTAGCAAATTATCAGTTTCAGGTAAAACCTTCTTCGGAAGTAGAATTTGGAAGGAGTCCAAATGTGCTGTTTTTACGTCCGCCCCCTCCATGTCAGTAAAAAGAGAGAAACCTGCTTCCAACTCGTCCCTTGCTCGAGAGCAACTGATTCTTTTGTTAAATACAAGTTGAGAACGCGCCAGAAGTCGGAAGCTTCTTCCACGCCAGTAATATAGACAGCAAGTGTTCCTCAACAATCGCGAATAATCCTCTACGGAAGCGCACGTTGTACTGACGTCTGTGTGGATCGGTGTGTACGGCTCACCCGCAAGGAGGGCGAGGCAGGCTGGACACAAAAAAATGCATACCTTTGTCTCAACAGGCCCAGCAACTGAGGGGTCCCTCTTGAGCGCCCTTGTCCGGGGCCACGTGTTTCCTTTCAACGAGTCCTCTCGTCGCATAGCTCTGGTTGGCATGCGTCTTTTGGTTGGTCCGCGGAGCAATTCGATGACGTATTGATACGTGATTGTGATTATTGGGTTCACTTTTTACATGTAACTGACTATGCGGGCATACATCTTAAGAAATGAGGAAGCGAGAGCGCGCGTGGACGGCGGATCGTCGAGCTCTGGCTTGAATGATTAGGGGGTCGACAGAATGCTAGCCGACTTTGTGCCTTTGTCTCCACTGCACTCGTCAAATGCGCTAGAACGCGAAACGCCTGCGTCCGGCGTTCGGCTTTCGCATTCGATCGAATTCAACAAATGCAGTGGAAGCAACACCAGGCAACTTTACGTATGTCTACCCCACAATCATTCCAGCAGAGCTCGGCGTTCAGACGTCGCCGCGCGTTCTTGTCTCCTTCTCTCGACCAGTTTCTGCACGCATAGGCAGCGTGCAAGCCCAATGCGCTGCTCACTGAGCTATGGACCAGGCACGCAGGAACAGAAGGAACAGGAGCAGGTGGTCTTGGAAAGCGCGCGGAGTGGAGGGGGGTCGAAAGGGCAAAAGAGAGGGGAGCGGAATCAGGTTGTGTAGAAAGAGCGCGCAGAACAAGGAGGAGTGGAAATGGCTGGAGTGCGCGCTTTCCTTCTCTTGGCGGGCCAGAAAATACTGCGCGAAGGATTTGTATGCGAGTGATGCTAAAGGGAAGCGCGCGCAGCGTCACAAACAATGATATAACAATCTCTTTCCATGCAAAACCCTGTACTGGGCACCTAGGCTAAGAGCACAGCCCGCCTCAGGCATTGAAAGACTAAGGGTCATACTGCCCTAAACCCCACCTAAACCCAGCGCACCACCCACACTATAGAGCTACCACATTTAAACGCGTTTGGCATAATGACCAAATATGCCGCCGATTTAAACAAAATCTTGTGAGCAATTTCATACTTTTAGCAAGCATTATTTACACGAGTAATATTGTCACGAATGACGAATGAAAGTTTATTGGGGCGAACTTGTGCCCAAAATAAAAAGCAAATAGAACATAACAGCGGAGCGTCGAGGCTGTTGAAGTCGGCGTAACAGCAGAGTCGAACGCTGGGGCGAGACTGGCTCCTGCTTGCCACGCTGAGCCCCTTTTGTACACGCGTGGGCTTCTAGAACAATCGGCGTAAAAGGTTCGGCGTGTCGAACATTGTAACCTCTAGTCAGCAACACAGTTCTCGAATTCACCAGATCATTACGTTAAAGTCAACAAAAATGCGTCTTCGCAGCCAGGAATCGAACCCTGGCTTTGTGCGCGGAAGGCACGCGCGATAACCGTTAGGCCACGAGCGCGCTGCCTGCTTGGCCCCCTGCGCGCGCGGCAGTATCTAACTACTTATGGAAGTAATGCAAATGCTTCTAACCGTTACTATCTCCCCCCCCCCCACACACACACACGAAGCGCTCTCAGACACACATTTTGTCCTCGATTTCTGAGTTTTGGACAGCAGTTTCCAAAACTTGAGAACACAAACAATAAAAGAGTGGTGCGGAAGAAGGTCAGGCTCCTCGTCACGACAGTTTGTGTGGTATTTTGTTGCGTCACAGCTGGCACTGTGAGTTATCTATAAAAGCCTGTCAGTGCCAAGTTTTATGATGAGTTGCGTGTATGTTTATACAGCCGGAGGTCA
Organism: Ixodes ricinus; assembly: GCA_037355805.1. Taxonomy (NCBI): domain Eukaryota; kingdom Metazoa; phylum Arthropoda; class Arachnida; order Ixodida; family Ixodidae; genus Ixodes; species Ixodes ricinus. The sequence continues at coordinate 58,876 of JAZHYW010008445.1, forward strand.
GTCGGCACCAATGGGCGTCTGGTGCCTCGGGTGTAGGTGAAAAATGTAGCCAGTACAGTACAACCGCAAGCCTGGGGTCTTAACGTGCACCACGCAGTAGTGATACACGACCATACGCCAGCAGGATGCTCATCATCAAATTTTTATAGTTAATGTCAAATCTGCATCCCTATAAACCTTTCAAAAAATTCTATCCTACCATTAATTTTTTTTTTCAAATAGCGCCAACCACGTTCATACTTTGCTCCTTCCAAGTAAAGAAAAGCTAGACGATCTCAGAACTAAAGTGGAACAAAACTCTCATCTCCATGTTTCACGCAAGATAAGCGGTTGTCGATTCACAATAATCTATTTTACGAAATCATTATTTTAATCGTTGCGTTAAGCGGCTAGGAAATGGCACAATAGGGTGTGAACGTCCTTTCGAGGTACAAAGAAAGAACTTGCTTGCTCCATTGAGCTACAAGCCTCGATTGAGCTGCTTAAACATCGATTTTGTGCCCATTAGGGCTTTTCATTCATCTCCAAGTTCGAACAAAAGAGCTGCTCTCCTCTTCTTCCTAACGACGCATTTGTTTCCACGAGCTCCCTACCGAAGAATCTTCGAAACAAATCTCCGTCAGAGGGATGGGGAAACAAAAGTAGTGGATTTAGAATATTATTATTTTGTCATCCGATGATCCTAATTCCATAAAGAACAGTAGGAGGACCGTTTTTCAAACCGCAAAAAAAATGCCATTCTGAAACACTAACCGTCACGTTTTGAAGACATTCTCAATTCTTATACCACAATTACTCAAGTAACCTAATTGAATCTTTTTTACTCCAATTGCAATTATGTTTTAAACCGAATACTCTTTTGAATTAATCTATAAAAGACTGCTCCAAGCACAGAGCGCTTCCATGAGTTTTATAGGCCGTCTTCATGGCAAACGCCGCCAGGTGGTGCTACAGTCTTTGACATCCCAAATAATTTTCGGTTAATAAAAAAAAAATACCAAAGCCCGCCTTAACATTGCTGATTGAAATATCGATGAAACGTATAGCTACTGATTCTCCAAGTGAACGCCAAAGGAACGAAGGGCGAGATATGTTTAAAACAAAGGAATATTCTTGTGAACCAACTTGCCTCATCCAAGACGTTAAGTTGCATAGCCGAAGGCCTGCATTAAATCTCCAACTTCGTTTTCCGTGTAGCATTTATGCTTTCTAGCGTTGGTGACATAAGCAATCTCGATAGGCTTGCAAAGACGTAGCGACCGGAAGTCGATTGGGACGAAGGAGGCAGTTCATGTTTGTAAACAGCAAACGTGTCTGGAGTAAGCGAAAGCGCCAGCCGATGCTAGCAGTCCGGTGAGCGCGTGATCTGCAGGCGTCTCGAAGGGCCTGCGGGATAAACATCCAGGGTTCCAGGAATCCAAGTTCCTCTCATGGGATATCTCGCGATGCTGTGTATTCGCTGGCGCGTGACAATCTATCGCGCTCAACTGCCCCCTAGCGAACCGCCCAAAACGCTGGAACAGGACCCGAGGTCTCTGACGACGTGATTTGAGTTAAAGAGAAGTCAGGCCCCTTAGTCCAGACTACGAAACGACGTTCCCGACCTTGGTAGGCGCACTTCAGGGCTCCCCGATGCTTCGGTTGGCGTCAGTGTCCAGAGTTGTGCTCTGAGGTCAAGAAAACATTCGCGTTGACGACGCGCCCTGCGGAAGGTGTATCTCCGCTCATGGTGGAAAAACAAGGTTCGAAAAGTACAGACAGTCAGGCCTCACTGCTCGTCAGAGCGATGTACAAAGAAACTATAAAAAATCCAAATGCGGCATTTCTACTGCCTTCAACGCTGGAATTTGGTGTCAAATAGGCAAAGCGAATTGCAACACGAAAAACAAAGTTTAGCGTGCAAATGTACCTTCTAAAAAAACGCCCCTACCTTTCCTACCAGACACCTCCTGGCGATCGTTTTTTCTGTAAATCTCTCGCGACGTCATCGGCGGTTGAATATGCAGAAATATTTAGGTTGCAAAATTTTAATTCTTAACATTCATTAATGGCGTGCGTGAAAGATATCTTGTACGAGCATGGCATGCGCACTGACGACTTTAATTTCGAAATGTAAAAAAACCAAAATGCGGAAGTGGCTGCATCGTGACGTCAACGCGTCGACGTCGTCTACTGTCGTCTGTTTGCCGTATTTGCTTTGATATCTTAAAATGGCGCCACCCAAGGGTTGTGCCGCAAACGAGCGCGATGTTGGCGACGGTTTGGAAGTTCAGGTGTCATTTGCAGTACGACGACCTTTCGGACCTGAAGAAGGAATTTGATAAGCGTTCGTAGCCGTTGGGTCTTGCACCATATACGAAACGAGCCGAACGTTCCCGACGAGGTCGTAGCCTAGTCGTCGGTACTTTCGCCTGCTTCGAATTTGTGGCACCTCTACAACACGAACTAATAAGATCGCGTTGCATGCACCGAGCAGTAGTACTACAGGAATCGCCTCCGGCCATGCTTCATTCTCTACTTCAATGTTTCGAAGCATTTGTAGAGGGGCACTAGAGGAGCCTCAGGTAAAAGTGTGTTCAGCTCAAACCATGGAGAGCGTTTGCAACTTAATTTTGATATTAGAGATGGCGGATTCTACCATATTTCGCGTTTAAAAATATTGTATCCTAAAGGAACAAAAATGGCGTCTAAAGAGAAGTGATATTTTGTTCTTCAAGTAAAATATTCTAGCATGTCCAGCGGCTAGTTGTAACCGGAGTTATGTTAAAAAGAAACCCGTAGCCCCGTAGACCCAAAGAAAAACTTTGCAATTTAATGGCACCCACAAATACGTAACCCCAGGCGAGCAGTTGAGTCCAGTCTTACTTGAGGCACTCTAAGGGGCACTTTCAGATGTGCCAGTGCTGGGATAGTCTTTGACGCAGCATCGACGCGACATCGGCCGTTTGGTCGCTCATCAAAATCGGCTGCACTTCGTCTTCAAATGCACAGCTTTTGAAGGTGTTTTGGAGCGCTTAAGCAGAACAGTTGCAAGTTGCAACTGACGCGTCATCTGCTTACGCAAGCATTACCGACGCATGAGCGAAATTGCAGAGCGAGCCCCGGATAGACGCCGACACTTCTTTTCGTAGGGAAGAAGAACAAAAAAATAAAAGACGTTTACAATTCTCTGCAACGCCGAATAGACCCTTTGCGAAAATCCCAAAACCCCGCGCGCGCCGCGCGGCGAATAATGGGTGTACTCGGTACACCCTTCCATTGTCTTTCCTCCTGCTACCACGGGCCATATGCGAGCAGGCACCGGTTACCACAGCAACAATGCCCGAGCACGCGAGACCCGAGTCGGATCGTCGACGAGCGACGAGCGCACGGGGAGAGGGTCTGCCCCTTTTGTAGCGTGAGCGACACTGGCCGAGGTTGAGCAGTTTCGCGTGGCTCACATAATGAGCCACGTCCTGCGCGTGCGCGAGATGCAGTGACGTCACAACACGGCGCACAGCTGGAGCGCCGGAGCCGCCGCCGCGCGAGCCTCGCCGGTCTGCGCATGCGCGAGGAGCAGTGACGTCACATGGCGCACAGCTGGCGCGCAGGAGCCACCGCCGCCTCGCGCTCCGCCGCCACCGCGCGCGCCTCGCCGGTCCGCGCGTTCCAGAGGATTGACGTCATAGCCGCGACAGACGCACTGGCGCCGCCGCGTGCCCAGTTTCGCGCCTCCGTTGCGCAGTAGCCAAGTCTGACGCTGCACCGGAGCCGCTTGATTGCGCCTCTCACTTTGTGCGCATAAGCTCACGCTACGTATATCATGGCATAGCCGAGCTAAGCCAGCGCAATTTTTTTCATCCGTTTCCTTTGTAAGGCACCGCCTCTGTTTTCTGCTGCGCGAACGCTTTGTCGAACTTCTTCGAACCCTGCCACGGTCGCGGTGCAAAATAAGTGGATTCTGTGACAGCTGCTAGACGTGAAGGTAAGTTACGACCAATAACGTATTCAAATCACCTTGCGCGATGCGTTTACGCTGCCACAAATACGGTTCGCCGCCAACGACGTACGACGTTCCGGCGGATGGGTGGAATGGCTGCGACGGCTGCTGGCTGTAGTTGCCGCGACGCGCCCGCGGTCTAGGAGGTGCAACGAGAAAGCGCGTGATCTGTACCGAGGGTTCCCGAAATTCAGTGCCGTCGTAGCGATGTACGTTTTGCAACAGGTCTATTGGAGCTCATCTATTGAAGACGAGGAAGGGAGGGTACAGAAGGAAAGGATGCCCCTCCGCCCCCTCCCATTTACGGAAAATTTTTGCTAAATTTCTCGCTAAATTTATCAAAAATATTTCCCGCTAATTTTAGCGGGGAAATATCCACGCTAAATGTAGCGTGAATATTCAATGCTAAATTTAGCGAGATTATTTAACGCTAAACGCTACATTTAGCGTGAATATTCACGCTAAATGTAGCGTGAATATAAAATTCCTGCTGAATTTAGCGAAAATTTCCCCGCTAAATTTAACGTGGAAACATAATTGGTGTTGAGGTCACGTGACGTGAATTTCCCCTCTAAATTTAGCAAGAAAGTTTTTTCGCTAATCTTTTGCGGAATTTGTTTCCGCTAAATTTCAGGTGACGCCACATTCATTCACGTGACGTAACACCTGATGTCACGCCTGACTTCACGAGTGTTAAAATTTCCCGCTAAATTGAGTGAAAAATGTTTTCGTTTAATTTAGCGGAGACATTTTCCCGAGTTGAGTTACGTCACGTGTGACGTCACCTTCCACGTCAATATGGGAGACGTCCCATAATGCAACGCGCGGTTACGCCCAACGGCGAAGGTGACGGCGACGGCGGCGGCGACGGCGACGCAGCTCAACCCGGAAATGGGCGCCTAAGAACAGCGCTCTAAAATGAGCACGGGTAGTCACACCGACGCCGACAACATCTCATTCCATTGGTTTGTTTATCGGCGACGGCAAGCTTCTTGCCCACACTCCATGGCGCATGCGCGGTGCCGGTGGCGTCCGCTTTGGGGCGCATCGTTTTGTTTGTAAACATAACTTGGTCTATACAGTATGTTATTTCGAAAGCGCAGACCTTAGGCGCTCGTTCCCGTCTTCCGCGGCGTCGGTGTCGCTGTCGGCGTAATCCCGCGCGTTGCATTATGGGACGGCACAGACCTATACACCAATTCGATTCCCCGCTAAATTTAGCAAAGGAACTGAATTGGATGTGTAGTTCTGTGAGGTACCAAATGCAACAGTGCACATTCAGTTTCTCCGCTAGATTTAGCGGTAAAACTGACATCACATGACCTCTACACCAATTCAATTTGCCCGTTAAATTTAGCGGGGTATTGAATTGGTGTTGAGGTCATGTGACATATCTTTTCGACTAAATCTAGCGGAGAAACTGAATTCGTTCATAGGTGACGTGACACAGTTATGTGACGTCATTTCCCTTGTTAAGTTTAGTGGGGAAACGCAAAAGCTGTGCTTTAATTTCGCATTACAAAGGTTTGTCAACGTCCTTCAAATGTTTTATTAGGTTTTTTTATTTAAAAAAACCGTGAATGTTACACTAATATGGTTTCTGCAGGTGAGTTCTGCGGCCAGGGGGACATATTATAGGGGACTGAGCGTCACGATTGTCGCGCGGCCGTACTATCGGCGTGCGATTGCGAGTAACGAAGAATGAACCACTCGCACAGAGACGTCTGGGAAAAGGAAGCCCCGTGTTTTATTTCGTCAGCCCTTTTATAGGCGATCCTGCAGACGTCACCGATAACCAGAGCACACCACGTGTAGCTTTGTCATTGTCACACTGTCACACTGTTATCACACTGATACCACACCTCCGTTTCTTGGGAGAAAAATAATAACATGTTAGCAAATAAAAAATACGTTAGAACTAACACTGTTCAAGATACCGCTTAATCATCAATCCCGAGTCTGATCGGTTTCTTAACTACTCTACCCGATCTTGTGGTTACGACGGTCGTCGGTGTCCTCGTAGTCACTGGAGAAGGATCGGAACTTATATCGCTTCTAGCTTCCGAATCTTCGACCCTTACGTCACTCTCACTGTCCGGTATATCGTAGCCTTCATCGTCCTCTGCCTCCGCTGGCAGTACCTTTAAGTTTCGGCGGTTTCGCCTTAACTTCACCCCTGGCTCGGTCTCAACCAAGTAAGACCTTGGTTTTTCTGTTTGGGCCACGACCGTTGCCCTTGCCTTTCTGTCAGAAACCCACACTTGGTCGCCCACCTTCAACTCAGAAAGCTCCTTAGCCCGATGGCGCCTATCGAAGCTTTTGCGCTGCTTTTATCTTCTTAGATGACGATCCTTTATCGCCAACATTTTAAAGTCAACGTTCCTTTGAAGGCAGCAGCTGCGGAAGCATTGGTACGCGTGTCCGTAGACGTCTGCCCATAAGGATTTCTGACGGGCTTTTGCCGGTGATCCCTGGGGTGGCCCTATAGGCTAGGAGAGCTAAGTAAGGGTCGGTTGATTTGAGCAGCAGACGCTTAATTGTCTGCACCATTCTTTCCGCTTCTCCGTTGGCTTGAGGGTGCCTCGGGCTCGAAGTGACATGTTGAAAACCGTATAGATTCGCAAACTCTTCAAAATTACAACATGCAAACTGCGGACCATTGTCGGAGACAACAGTCTCTGGCACCCCATGACGAGCGAATATGCTTTTAAGCCTCTCTATAACAACAGTTGCGCCAGTCGAAGGGAGAACACTGATTTCCGGGTACCTTGATAAATAATCTACAACCACAAGATAGTCAGAGTTCCTTATTTTGCACAAATCGACCCCTACTCTTTCCCATGGAAAACGTGGAGTCATGGTCGGCATCATCGGTTCAGCCTTCTGAAAACTGAACTCGGTACACACATTGCAGTTTTTTACCAGCACTGCCAGTTGCTTGCTTAGGCCAGGCCACCAAACAGACCCCTGTGCAAGAGCTCGACATCTGCTGATTCCTTGGTGACCATCGTGCAGGCGAGATAACACTTCATCACGAAGTGCCTGGGGAACAATTAACCTTGTACCTTTTAACAAAAAACCATCACACACAGTTATGCCTGCCCTCTCTTGCCAGTAAGGTCGAAGGGAGCAAGGAACAGACGGTTTTTTAGGCCAGCCCTTACGAGACAGCTGAGCCAGCGTTTTACACACTTCGTCTGTAGTTTGACCTGTTTTTACACGTGACAACAAATCGTCTCCTGTTTCAAGACCCATTAAACATCCCTGAGAGAACTTCAACACCTCTTGAATTGTGAGACGTTCCCTTTCCATTGGCATTTGATTGAGAGGTGCCCGCGACAAAACATCGGCGGTTGCAATGCACTTGCCCGGTACAAACACAACCTTAAATCTATAGCGCATTAGCCTCATTCTAAATCTCTGAACTCGAGGCGGCAAGACATCTATAGGACTTTGTCCCAGCAACGTAACTAGAGGCTTATGGTCGGTCTCGAACGTCGTGTCTAAGCCCCTTAGGTACTCGTCAAACCTTTCGGCAGCCCATGTCAGTGCCAACGCCTCTTTCTCAATCTGCGCATAGCGCGTCTCAGCTTTGGTCAAAGACCGCGATGCAAAAGCGATAGGCCGTCGTACCCCTTGCTGTTCTTGTAAGAGGACGGCTCCAAGCCCAAATGACGACGCGTCTGCCGAAAGGATAGTCGGATGGGTTGGGTCATACTTAGCCATACACTCGGAAGAACAAATCATGCTTTTTAGATCGTTCCAAGCATTTTCCTGAGCGGGGCCCCAAACCCATTCCGTGGTTTTTTTTAGCAGTTCTCGCAACGGTGCAGTTTTCTCAGCGAGATTAGGCAGAAAACGGCCCAAGTGATTGGCCATACCTAGAATGCTTCGTACTTCCGACACGTTTGTCGGCGATTTCATATCTTTGACCGCTTGCAGCTTTCTTGGGTCAGGCCTTATGCCATCTGCGCTCAGAAGATGACCTAGAAAACTAACTTCTTTTACACCGAACACACACTTCGCCCCGTTCAGTGTCATGTTTGACTCTGCGAGTCTGTCCATGACTTTTTTCACACGCTCATCGTGTTGTGCTTTGTCCGAACCAAACACCAGAATATCATCCATCATGTTAACTACGCCAGGGAGGCCATCTAGGATCTCAGACATTCTCTTTTGGAAGTATTCAGGCGCTGACGTAATGCCGAAGGGCAGTCTAGTGAAACAATACCTTCCAAAGGGCGTTATGAACGTCGTTAGTTCCTGGGATGACCTCGCTAGTTTTACCTGGTGAAATCCCGAATTAGCATCTAACTTTGAGAAATACGCTGCGTCTGCGAGCAGTCCCAATGCCTGGTCTACCGTTGGGAGCACGTATCGCTCTCTCTGGACATTTTTGTTTAATTGTGTGAGGTCAACACATACGCGTACGTCTCCGGACGGTTTTAAGACCGGAACGATCCCGGCGCACCAGTCTGTAGGACCATCGACCTTCCGGATGACTCCCATTCCTTCCATTTTTTTTTAATGCGAATAGCATTCTTTGGATACTTCACGCACTTTTCGTCTATGTATCTATCTATCTATCTATCTATCTGGCTATCTAACCTCTCACGCCGCGGGTCGATAAATAAATAAAAAAGACCGGCGCCGGCTGGGATTCGAACCGTTGACCCTTTGATCAGCAGGCAGACGCGCTAACCACAGAGCTATGAAATCAGTCATTAAACGCACTCTAAACGGTTGTTTAGTATCTTTACCATAGGACGCGCTTTACAGCGCTGTCACGAGCTACCGGTGCGCGCGCGTTCCATGCACGAGGGCTCATTCCGCTCTCGTGAGGCTGAGCACGGCCGCTAGCTCACCCTCTCCCGCGCTCGGGAGAGGGTGATGTAGCAGCCGTGCTCAGCCTCACGAGAGCGGAATGAGCCCTCGTGCATGGAACGCGCGCACCGGTAGCTGTGATAGCGCTGTAAAGCGCGTCCTATGGTAAAGATATAAACAACCGTTTAGAGTACCGTTGGTTGAGACTAGCTGAGACGCCAGAAAGTCTGGTCGGTACCATTTTGAGTGTTTGTGCGTATGGCGCGTGCTTTGCTCGCCTTCCTAAGTGACACAAACGCACGTGCTGGGCTGCGGAGATCGTGCGCAGGGCTGTGAAAGTGTCAACAAATTTAGAATCGCCTCAAGAGTGGGCTGGCGTATCTAGAGTGTGCCGGCCACCTGACGAACGCGCATTAACCGTTTGATGCTATTCGCATTAACGTAGATAATCATTCCCAAAGGATGGGTTCTGCTGATTTTTTTATTTCTTGCTTTACCGCCTCACGAATAGGAATCGGGACTCGTCGGGGCGCGTGTATAGCGTACGGGACGGGATCAAATTCAATCGGATGTTGTATTCTCCTGGAATGTTTCCAAGACCATTGAACATCTGCGGGTACAGAACATCATAATTTTGTTTATCAAGAGACAGTCCATCGATGAACTTTACAACCCCCAAATCCTCGATGGCTGGTAACCATAGAAGTACATGACGAAGCGGACTCACGACATAGACAGTTTGCATTGGCACTTTGTCCTTCCAGTTTAACTTAGGTTTGAACTTTCCAAGTACCGTAAGGCGATTTTCTCCCGCACCAGTCAGTACTTCGCTTGCTGTTTTCTAGCCTAGACGGAATGCCTGGAAACATAGGCGGTACAAGGGTGGCCTCTGCTCCTGAATCGACTATAGCAAACACTGGTACAGAGTTCAGGGTTATCTGGACATACGGCGCTTTCGCGTCCGGAACATTTATCTCCCCCAGAAAAAGTTCGCCAGTTGCTTGTTGTACGGATGACACTTGTACTTTTCTTGGAGAAGACGCCGACTCCTTCCTGCAGGCCCGGCTGAAATGTCCCTTGCTGTGGCAATTGAAGCACTTCTGTGCCCTTGCAGGACACACCGACCATGGATGCTGGTCGCCTCCACAAAATGAACACTGCTTGTCCCGATGTGATGTTTCCGACCCGTAGACTTTTCTTCGAGGTGCATCCCGGCGTCGACTCATGGTGCCTACGTTCAGGTCCTCTTTTGTCGAAGAACAGGCCTGTTGACCTGGTTCTCCTGAACGAAGTTCTCGCTGCTGGTGGTGCACCACTTCCTTGAGGCGTGCCTTGGCTAACGCCGATGACAAGGTCAGCTTAGCGTCCATGTGCAGGTTTTCGGAAAGCTTGTTGTCATGGGGCCCCACGACAAACCGGTCACAGATCATGCGTTGTTTCATCTCACCGAATTCGCAGCGGTCTGCGAGGACGTGCAGTGCCGTAACGTACTGGTCCACCAATTCTCGTGGCTTCTGTAGCCTTCGGTGAAAACACGCAGTTTCATACACTACGTTTCGTTCCTTGACGAAGTGCTCGTCGAACTTTCGCTTGACGAGGACGAAGTCTTTTGCCTCTTCTGCCGAAAGGTCGAACGTAGCGAAAATTCCCCTTGCTTGCCGGCCCATTGTGTAAAATAGCGTGCGGACTTGTGCCTCACCGGTTCTTTCGTTGATGCCCGTGGCGAAGCGGTAATCGTCGAAATTTTCTATCCACGCCGGCCACTCTGTTGTGTTATCGAAGTCCAGCTGTGGTGGCTGTTGAAGTCCAAACGTTCCCGTAGGTGCCGGTGGTGTTTCGTTCGCCATAGTGTTTTACGCTTGCTTTCGCAAACCTAGACTGATGATAACCCCACTTCTGACACCATGTCGCGCGGCCGTACTATCGGCGTGCGATGGCTAATAACGAAGAATAAACCACTCGCACAGGACGTCTGGGAAAAGGAAGCCCCGTGTTTTATTTCGTCAGCCCTTTTATAGGGCGATCCTGCAGGCGTCACCGATAACCAGAAAACACCACCTGTAGCTTTGTCATTGTGACACTGTCACACTGTTATCACACTGATACCACAACGATAAGTCAAACAATAACCTGGAATTCACTCATTACCTTTTAAATATTGAAAATAAACATAAGGTTCCCATTGAAAATCAGCTGAGAATCATTGGAGGACACTAGACCAGTTACTTTGAGAAGGAGGAGTTTGTGAGGAGCACAGTAGTGCGCTAAAATTACCGCTCGGTCAACAGGGAGAAGGCTGGCGGTGAGAAAAGGTGGATGATAAGAGACGGAAAATTCGCACGGGCGCGTTATCGCGCTGATATCTCGCTCGTGCTGCACGAGTGGCACATTTATCGGTCAACCGTGCTTCCAACAAGCTTTACGTCTCTATAAAATTGACTGATTTTGGAATTTTCAATGGCGTTCATCGAGTTTCTGTACGAACTATGTTTATATTTACGAAATAACAAGATCATTATCGTAATTTAGTTCATTAGCCGACTTATCCTGGCGATTAGAGCGAATATTATGTCCCCATGACTGTATTACTGTAGATTTCACGACTTTTTAAAACAAATATGTAAAGCTGGCGAAATAAGGTAATTTGATATTCAAGAAAGTAGTGGCGCTGCCGAGCACAATGACCTTGAACACAAAATAGCAACGTATATATGATTGAAAGTTATATTTAGTCCTTCCACGTCGCGGTGTTTTCTCTTTGCTCTTACGTATGCGGCAGAAACTTGATGCATGTATGTTTATCACGACTAGGCCGGTGCTATATTCCGTTCACCTTTAAATAATCACAAAAATAGAAAAATCTTTTTTCCCCTGACGAAAAAAAGTTCGTAGCAGCATTTGCGCCGTTAGACGCAATTTAGGGGGGGGGGGTAGTCCTTCTCTACGCCCCGCCCGGCGCTTATATGACTCAGCAACATTTCTCGGCTCTCATTGGTTGGAGTAATGATTGACGTGTTAAATGTTGGTTGTAACATTGTATCTCCGTACCATAAAAGTACTTTTTATCGACAATATATTTATGTTTCAAAACAAATGATGCAGATAGACCCATCATGGTTTTCAGAAATATCCCATGATTTCCTTTCCGCGGCCGCTTCGAACTATAACAAACATGGCTGCCGGTGTTTGCGAAGTGCTCAGCAAGAGCGCCTCTTTCAGCTCGTTCATTTTTTTGAGTGCTAGTTGTTGTACGTTCATCGAGGTGTTTAGAGGAAAATTTCCTAAACTAACCAAGTTTGCAGCATAGTCGCCGCAGAAACAAGTATACCGTGGAACGACCTCCTTGCCATCCTCCCCTTCAGCGTGACGCAACCACGCACTTCTCCGCCGATCACTCTTTGGTAAACCGAAAGGAACGGAAAACTTTTCGTCTGTTCTTGACATTTCCGTTGTGACAGGACTTTACGAAACAATCCTTCGAAATTGCATTTCTGTCACTTGCTTAGCTGGTGCAAGTCTTACCGAAAAGCATGATTACGTACCGCAAGCGACACGAAAAAGTTCGAACACGTGTATCTCGCGGGCAGAAACCTTGAGAGAAGTGGCAGAAGTTCCGTGTTGTCGTCAGAGATGGCACGATATATGACTCAGATAGGACGGGGCGCGCGCCCTCTATACGCCACCTAGCCTTACTTCAAGGCTATGTGGCGCAAGCTACCACCCGTTATAAAGAATACGATCGATATCCATCGATCCATCCATCCATCGGACGCAGTTTGGCGAACGCATCACTTCGGCTCCAGTGAAAGAGGGCGAGAAAAATATAGTTCGCTGCTTTCGAAGCGGAATTTCAATATTACGCCTTTCGCACAATAAAAATGCTGCAACTTTGCCAAAATAAGTAGAATTATAACGTTCATAATCTCCAGTGGTCCATAAAAGAAGAACAGAACACAAAAACAAATGTTGGCATGTTTCTTTTTTTTTTATTATTGCCGTAAGATCAGTAGGTGGTACTGTAATCTCGAACTTTATATAGTTGTGAGCATACACCTTAAACACATCCAAAAATCTTTCTTCTTTTTTTTTTTTCAAGACGAAGTTTAGTACATTTTTGCTTTTTTTTTGCCGTCAGCTGGTGCCAGGGGCGATATTGGGCGCTGCCCCGTTCCAATAGTTCTGTTTTCCGCATCGCTCCGCGTTCTCCACAGTGCGCGGAGCGCCTTGAGCATTTGACTGCGTTGTGTCGAGAAACGAAAGTGAGTTGCCGGCACATCTGCGCTTCGTATGAAGCGTGAAATCCAATTCAAGGAATAGCTTGGCACGCGACATAAGGAGCGGGAATGTCCTGGTTTCTCGCAGCCGCAGCGCCATCAAACGCAATCAAACGATCTGAAACGCAACTATGCGTAGGGGCCTTCACATTCTAACAGGCTCTGACCGCAGAAGATGGCACCCACAAGTAAGACATCCACGCAGCGCTCTCGCGCTTACTTTGAACGACACAGGACGGCTTCGCGCGATCCAGCCTGCACAGCGGGGAGCGTGACCTTGCTAGAGTAAATGCCTAAGCTCAAATATAAGATCGAATACAGTTACTCTAGCGTATACGAATATTATATACAGTTACTCTAGCGTATACGGATATTATATTGTCACGAATGACAAGTGATGAGGCGGCGAATGACTGAGTAAACTGAAGGTTTAATGGGGCGAACTTGTGCCCAAAAATAAAGAGGAAACAGAAAGATAACAACAGAGCGTCGCGGGCGTCGAAAGCGGCGAAGCAGCAGGATCGAACGCTGAGGCGAAACTGACTTTGGCTCGCCACGCGAAGCCCCTTTGTACACGCGTGGGCTTCTGGAATAATCGGCGTGGAAGGTTCGACGCGTAGAACTTTCGGGCCTAGAATAAACAATAATGTTCTCGAATTCACCAGAATAATAAACTGAAAGTATAAACAAAATTCGCGGAGCCCCCAGGAATCGAACCCTGGGCCTCCGCACGAAAGTCAAGCGCGGTAACCACTCGGCCACGCACGCGCTTGCTCGCCGACGCGCGTGGCATTACTCCCCCCTTTAAAAAGGCATCGCCTCGATGCCACGTGAAAGGCAACAGAACAGAGCAAGACAAACAAAAGAATGGGAAAATACGGAAGCTGGCAAAACACAATCCTATCAAGCGTTGCACGAGATCACAGTTCACAGTCTTATCGCGCGTAGTACGGCTTGAGGCGCACGACGTGAACGACTTCCGGTCGTGGAGGGCGGCGTGATGAAGTCCGTGTTCCATCGGGCATCACCTCGTAGTTCAGATCGCCAAGTCGGCGAAGCACTTTGTAGGGTCCGAAGTAGCGCTTCAGGAGTTTCTCGCTTAGACCGCGTCGTCGTATTGGGGTCCAAACCCACACACGGTCCCCGGGCTTGAAGCGAACGTCGATCCGGCGAAGGTTGTACCGGGCAGCGTCGACACGTTGTTGGTCTTGGATTCGGAGTCGGGCGAGCTGGCGGACTTCTTCGGCTCGTTGAGCAACCACCTGGGCGTCGGGAATCCCATCGTCAGCTGGCTCATGGGGTAGCATTGCGTCGAGCATGGTCGACACTTTTCTGCCATGCACCAGCTGAAACGGTGTTACTCCTGTTGTCTCTTGCACCGCCGTGTTGTAAGCAAATGTGACGTAGGGTAACACCTCGTCCCAAGTCTTATGCTCTACGTCGACATACATTGAGATCATGTCGGCGATGGTTTTGTTCAGCCGTTCAGTTAGTCCATTTGTCTGCGGATGGTACGCAGTGGTTCGACGGTGGCCGGTGCCACTGAGACGAAGGATCTCTTGCGTTAGCTGGGCCATGAACGATGATCCACGGTCGGTAATGAGGACTTCGGGGGCGCCGTGCCGGAGGACAATGGACTCGATGAAAAACTTGGCGACTTCCACAGCCGTACCTGATGGAAGGGCTTTCGTCTCGGCGTACCGTGTAAGATAATCTGTGGCGACGATTATCCAGCGGTTTCCCGACGTTGACGGTGGGAAAGGGCCAAGTAAATCCATTCCGATCTGCTGGAACGGTCTGGACGGGGAGCAATCGGATGCAGAAGTCCTGACGGCTTCGTCGGCGGTTTTTTTCGTCGTTGACACTCGTGGCATGATCGAATGTAGAGGTGAACGGTCTTCGGTAGCCTCGGCCAGTAATACTTTTCTCGAATCCTGGCGAGCGTCCTGCTGTAGCCAAGGTGCCCAGCCGTTGGGTCGTCGTGACAGGCTTGGAATATCTCCTCTCTAAGGTCGGCAGGGATTACCAGCAGCCATGGCGAGCTGTTGTCTCCGAAGTTCTCCTTGTAAAGCACACCTTGTCGGAGGACAAAGGTCGGCAGGGCCCTCAAGAAGACACGGGGGATAGTACCCCTTGTCCTTCGAGGTGCTCGATTAGGGCGCGCAACTCAGGATCGCTTCTTTGACGTCGCGCCATGTCGTCGGTGTTCACCGCGCCTAGGAAGCACTCGTCGTCATCGTCGTCGCTGCTACCGGAGGATGCCTCGACAGGGGCTCTGGACAGGCAATCGGCGTCACTGTGCTTGCGGCCTGACTTGTAGACCACAGTCATGTTGAACTCCTGCAGTCGGAGGCTCCATCGAGCGAGACGTCCTGAAGGGTCCTTGAGGTTCGCAAGCCAGCAGAGCGAGTGGTGGTCCGTGACAACGCGGAAAGGGCTCCCGTATAAGTACGGGCGAAACTTCGTGATGGCCCAGACGACCGCCAGACATTCTTTTTCAGTCGTGGAGTAATTTCTCTCCGCCCTGGACAGTGTCCGACTGGCGTAGGCGATGACTCGCTCGGTGCCTTCTTGCACTTGAACCAGTACCGCGCCAAGGCCTTCGTTACTTGCGTCCGTATGAATCTCGGTTTCCGCATCTTGATCGAAGTGTCCAAGAACAGGAGGAGTCTGGAGTCGTTGCTTCAGCTCGTCGAATGCGTGCTGTTGCTCCTCGGCCCATTCAAACTTCTCGGCGTCCTTCGTAAGTTTTGTGAGCGGTGCGGAAATTCTTGCGAAATCCCGAACGAAGCGTCGATAGTAGGCACAAAGTCCTAGGAATCTTCGCACGGCCTTCTTGTCTGAAGGCGCTGGAAATGCCGCAACGGCGCGAGTCTTCTCGGGGTCTGGGCGGACGCCGTCATTACTAACCACGTGGCCTAGGAACTTCAGTTCGTCATAGGCGAACCGGCACTTGGACGGCTTAAGGGTGAGTCGTGCGGTCTGTATGGCTTGGAGTACAGCTCGGAGTCGTCGCAAGTGCTCGTCGAAGTCACTTGAAAACACAACGACGTCGTCAAGGTAGACAAGACAGCTCTGCCACTTCAGTCCTGCCAGCACGGTGTCCATGACACGCTGGAAAGTTGCTGGCGCCGTGCATAGTCCGAAGGGCATCACCTTGAACTCGTACAGTCCATCCGGCGTGACGAAAGCTGTCTTCTCTCGGTCCCGTTCGTCGACTTCGATCTGCCAGTAACCGCTCTTCAGGTCCATCGATGAAAAGTACCGGGAGTGGCGCAGCCGGTCTAGTGTGTCATCGATGCGGGGGAGTGGATAGACGTCTTTCTTGGTTACCGCGTTCAGCTGTCGGTAGTCCACGCAGAACCTAAGCGTTCCGTCCTTCTTCTTGACAAGCACGACTGGAGAGGCCCACGGACTGCTTGAAGGCTGGATGATGTCGTCGTTCAGCATTTCTTGCACTTGCTCTTGAATGACCTCCCTTTCTTTTACGGAGACTCTGTACGGCGATCGGTGCACAGGGAGCGCGTCGTCCTCGGTAATGATGCGATGCTTCGCAACGGCGGTTTGGCGCACCTTCGACGACTTCGCGAAGCAGTCGCTGTATTCGGCGAGGAGGTCAATCAGCTGTCGTCGTTTCGGGCCTGGAAGCTTCGGGTCGATGTCGAGCTGCGCTGGCGGCGCAATGTCTTGCTGAGGTGGCGATGATTCGTCAGCAATCACGGCGATTGCGGCGGAGTTTCGAAGTTCCTCGACGTGGCCCACAGCGGCACCTTTCGTGAGGTGTTGCGTTTCTTGTCGGAAGTTCGTCACGAGGACCATGGTGCGCCCATCCTGGAGTTCAGCCACTCCTCTTGCGACGCCGATTCCTCTTCCTAGAAGCAACTGGAGGCTTCCCTCGAGCAGAACTTCGCCGCAGAAAGCTTCGGTGACCCCGACGGGCACGAAAACACTCGACCGCGGCGGTAAGTTCACGTGGCTTGCGAGGACTCGGACCGCGGATGAAGTAGCTTGGGGTTCGTCCTGTGGTGAAACAGGTTTTCGTAGCGTCAACCGGTTTGCTCCGAGGTCGATGACGGCGCCATACTCGCAGAGAAAGTCCATTCCGAGGATAACGTCCCTCGCACAGTCTTGCAGAACGACGAACTTCACAGGGCAGGTCTCACCGTGGATCTCGACGCGGGCAGTGCATCTCCCGACTGGTGTGATGAGGTGCCCACCGGCGGTTCGTATCTGGGGGCCTTCCCACGGCGTTGTCACTTTTCGTAGGCGGCGAGAGAGCCTCCCACTCAAGACTGAGTAGTCTGCTCCGGTGTCCACGAGTGCTGATGCGTCGTGGCCGTCGATGACGACGTTTAGGTTGTTGGACACCGTCGCAGGGGCGTCATTGCGATGCGTAGCGTCGGAAGAGTGGGAGCGCTCCGTCGTTCTTGGAGGCTCTTTGCTTCGGTCGTCTTCGGCAACGCCACCTCCAGGCGTTGCCGCATTTAGTTTTCCCGGCGACGCAGGGGAGACAGGCTCTCTCGGCGGGGTCGTGGCGCTGGAGACGCTGAACGTCTGGGCGACGGTGAGCGGGACTCACGGCGGAGAGGCGGCGTAGAAGATGGCGAACGTCGTAGGTACTCCTCGATGTCGCGAGGCCGTTCGTCGTACCGTGGGCGCGGGTCGTTCGGGTGGAACCCGCGCAGCCCCAGTTGTCGGTAGGGGCATCGACGGTAAATGTGGCCGGCTTCACCGCAGTGATAGCACAACGGGCGTCGGTCGGCCGTTCGCCACACGTCGGTCTTCCTCGGCGAGGGTCGCTCCGGGCGGACGTCCTGGACTTGTCTCTCCTGTCGTCGAGGATACTGCGGCATCGGAGGGTCTCGTCGGGGTGGCGCAGTGGCGTGGTGGTTAACTTGCGGCGGTCGCCGGGCCATGGCGGCGTAGCTCAAAGTCGGTTCCTCGGGGGCTGCCACACTCATGGGAGCCTCTGGTTGGATGGCTCTCTGGACTTCTTCCCGCACGACCTCGGCGATGGAGAGCGAGGCCGGGCGTGCGGCAGTGGGCAGCAGCTTCTTCAGCTCCTCCTGGACGACCTCACGGATGATGTCTCGGATGCCGGGGAGGTTGGAACCGAAGTCGGATACGGATCTCGACAGGCTAGTTACGCCAGGGTGTCGCTGGTAGTGTCTGGCGCGCGCTTGTAGGGCCCGTTCCATATTTGTTGCCTCCGTGACGAACTCGTCGACTGTTGTCGGCGGATTGCGAATAAGACCGCCAAAAATTTCGCTCTTTACACCCCTCATCAGGTGGTGCAGCTTCTTCTCCTCGGTAGCCTGAGGATCGGCGCGGGCGCTGAGGCGGAGAACATCCTCGACGAAGCTGGTGATGCTCTCATTTAGGCCTTGGGTTCTTGTTCGCAGGAGATCTTCGGCCCTCTCACGTCGGTGTTGGCAGGCAAACGTCTTCTTCAGTTCTTGCTTGCACACCTCCCACGACGTCAAAGAAGCCTCGTGGTTTTCCAGCCAGTGCCTCGCAGTCCCTTCCAGCGAAAAGTAAAGGTTCTGCAAGCAGTGCTCAGCTGACCAGCCGTTATGGCGGGCCACACGTTCATAGTGTTGCAGCCAGTCCTCGATGTCCTCGTGGGCGTCTCCGTGGAAAGGCGTCGGAGTTCTGGGGGCCACGGGCAGGTATACGACGGCAGGAGCGGCCGGGGTCTGGGCCTGGTCGGCCATCGTCGTCGTCCTTGTTTGCCTGGTCCTAGGTGGCAAGGGTCCTAACTCCGGGGGTAGGCCAAGGTTCCGGCGACTTGATCGGAGCTCGGTCTGGTCTTCGTTGGGTTCTTGGGGGCTTGTGTTCGGACTTGCACTGTCGGAACTCGGAGGGGTACGCGGCAGGGGCATGCGTTACCCCGCACCTCCACCAAAATGTCACGAATGACAAGTGATGAGGCGGCGAATGACTGAGTAAACTGAAGGTTTAATGGGGCGAACTTGTGCCCAAAAATAAAGGGAAAAAGAAAGATAACAACAGAGCGTCGCGGGCGTCGAAAGCGGCGAAGCAGCAGGATCGAACGCTGAGGCGAAACTGACTTTGGCTCGCCACGCGAAGCCCCTTTTGTACACGCGTGGGCTTCTGGAATAATCGGCGTGGAAGGTTCGACGCGTAGAACTTTCGGGCCTAGAATAAACAATAATGTTCTCGAATTCACCAGAATAATAAACTGAAAGTATAAACAAAATTCGCGGAGCCCCCAGGAATCGAACCCTG